>JAQQSU010012178.1:0-11985 GCA_028627135.1 Pseudochirops cupreus
AGAAAGGAAGAAGGGAAGGGAGTACAGATTTATATAACACTTACCATGTTCCAGGTGCTGTGCTAATCACTTCATAAATATTACCTCATTTGATCCTCACAACAGCCTTGTAAGGTAGATGCTGTTACTATTTCCATTTTACAGTTGAGTAAAGTGAGGGAGGAATAGACTTCACCTCACCAGAGGTCTTCAAGCATATACTAGATAACTCCTCAGGCATGTGACAAGGGAAATCTCCTCTTCAGGTATGGACTGGACTGATGGACTCTGAGGTCCCTCCCAACTCTGGGAGTCATGAGTATTTGCCCACAACATTTCCGTGTCTTCATCCTCTCCAGGCTCCACTCTTGACTCTTCAGACTTTCTCTACCATGTCTCAGAAGCCTCTTCACCATGAAACTTCACCTTATCACTGGACTTCTCCCACTGAAAGTATTTTCTGCCCCTGTGGCCCCTTCCTCAGATTAGCTGGTTCCTCATAGGATCTGCACTTTACAAAAAGCACTCAGGTCAGCCAGGTCTTCATCTTTCCTGGGTTCCATTCCTGACCTTTTCTACCCTACCGCTGGTCCCCCTTACCTCCTCTTCCCCTGATTGTCAGTACTTCTCTATGTGCTGTCTTACCTCACTTGAATGGAAGCACATTCCAGGCAGGGATTATCTTTCTTTCTGCTTGTATTTATATTCCCAGAACAGTGTCTGGCATACAGCAAGTGCTTAAGTGCTTGTTGACCTGACTTGCTCTGCTCCTAAACGCTGATTGTGTGAATACATAAGGGTCAGTGCTTTGGTTATGATGGTGATTCCTGCAACAATGGAGGTTAAGGACCATCTGTGCCCATAGTAGGTAAATTGTAGGGGGTTTGCTGAAATCTGTAGAGATAAAATGACCTGAGCTGTGCCAGAGGTAAGATCCAAACACAGGTATTCCTGGATCTTGGCCCAGCTCTTTATCTAATATACTGCACTGCCACCACAACCTAATTATTGAAGGCAGAAACCGCTTTGTCCTTTATAGAAAAGCTATCTTTCCTATCTTAGGAAAAGCTTTTACCTGGCACATGCTCAGGTTCTGTCTCTTAATCAGCTTGATCATTTGGCTTGTACTGACAATCTAATTCAATCAGCCCTACAGTCAATCAGGAAAAGTGATTATCAAAGTGACCTGAGGGTTGCTTTTTAAAAAAATTTTAAATACTGGATTCAGTATACAAAGATAATTCTGGTCCTAGTACTAAGATGTGTCTATCAGGGATGATGAAGCCATTACAGAGTGAGAGTAAGATGGGAATGTCGGAGCAGAGTTTTAAAACTGGAAGGACTCTTAAAGGCTAGAGTTTGAAGATATCTCAGAAGGCATTCTCTCCAACTCCTTTATTTTACAAATGAGGAAACTTGGCCCCATTCAGTTTAAGTGCCTTGCTCAGGTCGCATAGCTGGTAAGAACCACTTCCTCTTCAGGTGTTAAAAAAAAAATGTGTGTCTGTGGTCCTGACTCAATTTTAAAATTTTGAATGACTACACTTTGATACTTCAGACAGGTTACCTTTCATAGAGTATAGGCCAGCTTTATGGATACAAGGGGCAACCCCTCCTCACCTTAATCAAGGGTCATTGTGGGCAACCCCTCCTCACCTTAATGGAGGGTCATTGTGGGCAATCCCTCCTCACCTTAGTAGAGGGTCATTGTGGGCAAGACCTTCTCACCTTTAGGGATGGTCATTGTTGGCAACTCCTCTTCACCTTAGTGAATGGTCATGATGAGCAATCCCTTCTTACCTTCAGGGATGGTTTTCCTGAATTGTGCTGGCTGACAAAGAAATTATCAACCAGCGGCCCATGAGCTAGTGATGATTCTGGCTCAGTTTGTTCTAGTGCAATGATGAGGCAATTGAGCATAACATTAGCAAAACAATTAACTACAACCTATTGTTGTTAGTGTAGCATTTTATATTAGGAGTACTATAGGGAATTCAATTCAACAAGTACTTGTTTAGCTCCTACTATGCTTCAGACATTAATGAACCAACACAAATACAAAAGCAGAAACACACCCTGACCTCTTAGAGCTCACATTTGGCTGAAGGAAATAGCACATACCTTATATAGGCTTGCAAGTAAGTAGCAATGTTGGGTCCTCTGACTCCAAATAGAATTTTATTTCCTTCTGCAGGACACAGTCCAAACTACTGTAGGTCATTGTGGTCATAGCTAGGGAAGGAAATAAAGGTCAACTCCCTCTTCTATGTAAAAATTCTTTGTTGGTCTTTTCCCAACTAGCAACTTCCTTGGCAGCTCTTTTCAAAGTCTTAATATGCTCTGATTTTTTCTGTTTGAGATAGCTTCCAGTTTCTCTCCTCTCCCCTTCAGTCTTTTAAAAACAAATTTAAAAACAGCATAACACAGCGTGTTTTGTTTCGTTTTGTTTTGTTTTTAATGGAAATATAAAGGGATTTCTTCGGGGGGTAAAAAACTAGTGTTCATATATTGGCTATCTCTCTTATCATGAAATTGTTTTACTTTGATCAAAATAGTTTCAGCTTAAAATCTGTATTATTATACTTTAAACTTTCAATCCAATGGAACATCATGGAATGTCCTTCAACCAGTTACCAGCTGGCAAGTTTAGGATACTTATTTAACACTTGCTTTTTGAGTGAGTCTCCATATTAATATAATTGCCCATACACCAACTATGCCATCAATTTCATTCAGTGGATAGCCTCTTGACTAAGACTTGGGATGCAAAGACCTTAGGAACAACTGTATTATTGAAACTGTGTCCTACTTAATTCCAGCAGAGTTAGAAATCCTGCGATAAAGGGTGCTAGAAAACTCTATCATCGATAACAGTAACAAGCATCATTTGTGAGAGCTACACCATATTCCCTGTTCCTTTAATGACTCATATGCCACAGTACATAATGTTTCTGTTTGATAATGAAATATCACATCTTCTCAACAGTATGTGAGACACAGTGATTTAAGTGGCTGAATTTAAAAATAGCTTTCAAGCAGCAGCACTAAATGAACATATTGTACGATAAGAACTAAGTGAAATGTTCGGTTCGATGTTAAAATTATTTGTACCGAGTATAACCTGTTTTTATGGTGGGAAGAACACTTATTCTGTTATCATATTATTCTTTTTTAAAGTTTGATTGGAAAAAAAAACTGAGGACACGTTGCTAGACTTTGTTTCCTTCTGAAGGAAAAAAAAGTTTATGTGTTATATACGCATATTTTGTGTATATAAGTAAATTATTATAGAGTGTTAATACATGTTATCCATAATTTCTCAAGGACAAAGGACAACCAAAAACATCTATAATTAGAATAGATGAGAACAATCTATTTAAAAATTCTGAATCTATGGGGGGAAACTGTGGGCTTATAAGGAAATAGTAGACACATCAAGCTTTGCCATCATGGCAGGATTGCCCCTCTCCCTCCAAGGATCACTAGTAGCTCCTCCTAGTCCCACTTGATTCTTTGAGAAGCAGCCCTAGACAATTTGCATAAATGTGATAGACCCGTTGCCTAGGAGAAAGATAAAGGATGAAAAGAAAAATGGAAAGAGAATGCTAATGTCTTTATCAACATCAAAAGGATTCTGGAAGTGTCCTGATATATAAGAGAAGCACAGGCTCCGGTCTTTGGTCTGAGTGAGAAAAGTCAGATGCATTGACCCTAAGACAGCCAGAAATAAGAAGCAGTGCCTTAGTCAGAAGGGTGAGTTTGAATTGTTTCCACAGCCACCTGAGGAAAGATTTGGTATGTGGCATAGAACTCTGGGACTCTAGTATAAAAAAATACAAAGTTTTGTATGTTTTGAATGACTTATATACAAAAGAGCTATAAAACGATCAGCTTGGGCTAAGCCTATTACTCTTATGTAATTAAATCAACTGGCTTCCTTCTTGAGAACCTAGCACCAAATGCCTAGAGTGGAGAACAGTAAAAGTGGCAGAAAAGACTGGAGACTCCAACTGGGAATGAAGGACATTGCTCATGGAGCAATGGATACTTGCTGTGAGCAATAGGATCTATACCGGAGCTATACTGATAAGCAATAGGGACTAGCAAGCCTCCATTACTAGAACCTCACCCAGGGTAATACTGTGGGTCTTAATTGTGTCCAGAAGCAGAAAAGGGGATGATCTGGTTCTTTTGGGGATCAAGTGTGAATCTTTTTGATGTTCTTTACTTCACAAATAAAACATGGTGTTTGATGCCTTCTGAGACTGGGGAATTGATGGTACCTTTGAGTGAATGCTAAATATTATATTTCCAAGTTTTCACCTGTATTGGAATAACAAAATATCTAGATAAGTTGGATATATGAGGTCCCCAAAGTAGCCCAGGATCCTTGTGTCAGATGGTAGCCTCTGAAAAAAGGATTAGATTCATACAACAATTCAATCCCATTGAATTCAATGGACGTTGATTAAGCTGTGGTGCTAGTTGTTGGGGGTACCACGGCAAAAAATAAAATTATTTATCTTCAAGAAACTTACATCCTACTGGAGGGATTTAATATGTCAACAGGTGAATAAATATGAAGAAACCTCTAACAACCAGAGGGCATCTGGGAGGTTTTACAAAGGAGCTGACGCCTAAATTGAGACTTGAAGGAAGCTCAGAATTCTTAGAGACTGAGAAAAAGGGAGCATATTGAAGACATGAGGAGAATTGACAAGTGAAGCAAGAAGTTCTTGTTTTAAGGTCTTATCCTCAGGCTATATTTCTACCTGCAAAGTCATCTTCCAATCACATTCATAGCATCAAAGGCTTAGAACTGGAAACGTGATCATTTAGTCCAACTGTTTCATTTTACAAATAAGGAAACTGAGACCTAGCAAGATAAAGTGATGCCAAACTTGCCAACCACTGCTGTCTGGCTTCCAAGAGTGGATGAAAGGCAGAGTCCTTGTATCTCTCAACAGCAGTCACTTAACCAATCAAGACTATTTACTGAGCATCTACTATGCACTCATAACTTTTCTGGGGATCATCAGTGATACAGAGGTTGTGGTCCCTGCTTGCAAAGAGCTCATAAATGGGAAGAAAAGACCAAGATACATAAAATGTGAAAACAAGACAAGGCAGTGTGTGTAGTAAAGACCCACATATTCCAGGATTCTGATGACCAAATAGAGTAGGACATTCTCCAGCCTATTCTGACAGTGGTGATCTAAGGTCTTTAGCAAATCTTTCATGGCCAATCACACTAGGCCATTTGCTGTTGGGTTTACGGTCTCCAATCTTATCCTGTACTCCTCTCCCTCTTGGCTGAGGTGCCTCTGGCACTTATAGAATTAAAAGATCATAGATTTACAGCTCCAAGCACCCTTAGACATCACTGAATGCCACCTCTTTTTGCAATTGAAAAACTGAGGTCTGAGTGACTCATCCAAGATCCCATAGGGAAAGGCATCAGAAGCAGGATTTGAACCCAGGTGCTCTGAACTTTTGTACTTTCTTTTATGTGTAGTTTCCCCTAGTTAGAATGTGAGCTCCTGGAGGATAATGGTTTTGATTTTTCTCCCTGTGTTTATCCCTATAGCTTAGCACTGTGCTTGGCACACAGTAAATACTTAATTGTTTTTTCATTCATTTTTCATTCATTGCATGCGGTCTCATCCAAAACCCAGAGAGCCTAAGGGCCTTGCCTAAGGTCACACAGATAATAAAGTGCAGAATCAAAACCCAAACCCAAACCTTCTAACCCTTTCATCTCAAATTCATTCCACCATAGCTTTTTCTGATATCACAGAAAACACAGACCCAGAAGACATTACTGAACTTGTGTTTTCCACTAAAGAGTAAAAAGAAAATTTACCACTACAAGCTTACAAAATTGTGAAGATACCTAAAAGCATGGATCAAGAAAGTCTTTGGACACATTTTCAATCTTGTTTAATGCTTAAAATGGAGCATATGCTAATTTACCCAGAAAGCAGATGTATTGACAAATGGGTCAGTGCTCTTCTGTTCTATGTTTTAAGAATTAGAGGGGAAAGTTTTTTAATGTATGATTCATTCACAATAACTCTGATTTTTAACTTTCATGGAGGGGGGAAGATTAAGTTTAGTGGTCTGGAATTGGAAGACTTGATGGTTGTTCAGTGAGAAAATCATATCTGGTGATTGTCAAGTGTGTGATTTCACTGCGCTAAAAGCCTTCTGAATTGGGTCCATTTTTTGAATAAAGCTGTCAATGCCTTTTTCCAAACATCTCTTCCCTGCTGGATATCTGGTCCTTAAGTATACTTCCACCTCCTGCCCTTTTTAGATTTCTGCTACATTCAGTCCTTAAATTAACCCTTCTTTTTTGGAGGTCAAGGAGATAACATGCCAGCTTGCAGTTCTAACAACCGTGATGACAGATCATGGGCATCCAAAAAGACACCTTGCAGACATCACTTTTCTGGGAAGTTTCAATCATTGCATTTAAACAAAAACTGACTATGTGCCTTAAATGAGGGGGAAGAAGAAGCATTCTAGTATAACGGGGGCAGGGCAGTGTGTTACAATGGTGAGAGCCACTGGTTCCAGAAACAAGTGAGCTGGATTCAAATCCCACCTCTGAAACTTCCTATCTTTGTTACCTTGGGCAAGTCACTTAATGCCCCAGGACCTCAGTTTCCTTATCTATAAAATTAAATGACATTCAGCTCTAGGTCTGGGCTTGACTTGGACCCAAGAAGGGTTCTAGCTGTCTCTGGGTTAACTGATCACCGGCAAGCCACTTAACTTCTCCATTCAATTCATTTGATAATCATCTGTTAATATCTACTAAACGCCAGGTACTAAGGTGGACTTTGCAGATTCAAAGATATGAATGAAATGAATTAAAAATATTAAATAAGGAACTACATTATTCCTGGTACTGTTCTAGACACTGGGAATAGAAAGACAAAAAGGAAATAGACCCTATCCATGTGTAACTTACATTCTACTGGAGGTGGGGAATGATATTCACAAATCACTCAATATTAGATGTACAAAAGATAAGTTCAGGGGTGGGTAGGAGGTGGGGCCTTCAAGAGGATCAGAGGAGGTCTTGGGGAGGAAGTGGCACATGAGCTGACTTATGAGATTATAGGAATTCTAAGGGGGCAGAGGTGAGGAAGATGTGGTCTAGGCATCAAGAGCTGCCTATACAAATGCATGGAGGTGGGAGATTAAATGACCTGTATTGGAAACAGTAATTGGGCCATTTTGGGTGGGTGTAGAGTTATAACATACGGTAAATTTGATATGGCATGCTTCTCAAGGATGGTTTTAAGATTATTTTAATTACCTCAGTACATAAAGATTGTGTGTGTGTGTGTGTGTGTGTGTGTGTGTGTGTGTGTCCTGGACTCTTTTCAGTCTGGTGAAACCGATGAACCTTTCTCAGAATATTTCCTAAAGCACAAAATAAAATACATAGGATTATAAAGGAAACCAATTATAGTGAAATAAAATTAGCAAAATATTAAAAAAAAAACCCAAGTTCATAGACTTCAGATTAAACATCTCTGCTCACAATTATAAGTTTCTGTATTCATGGAGGGAGTTCATAGTGTGTTCACCACAGGGTTCTGGACAAAAGTAAATATATAAAAACTAGGAGCCTTGTTGCTTCCCACACTGATTCAATCTCAGGTCTGGATGTAATGATGATGGCAATGAGGACTAAAATCTCTATGTACATATTCAATTCATTTTGTAGGCTTATGAAGTTAGACCTTAGAAAAATCAAGTCCCACCCAGGAGGATAAATGACCTGCCCCAAATCTCACAGTAGGAAGTAACTGAGCTAAGATATGAATTCAGATCTTCCGACTTGAAATCCAGCTCTTTCAGTTGTGCCATTTTTCTTCCTCTGCATCATTGAATTCGACAATCTAAGTGAGTACTGGTACTACACACTGGGTTAGTAGCTGAGTATAGAGACAAAAAAGAGACAATCATGCCCTCAAGATGCATACATTCATCCAGGGATTTATGGACCTTTGCAACAGTTCCCACTCTTTCTTGCTCTCCAACCCCTGAGTTCAAGGACTCTGTTCTCATTGGTCTTGATTATTCCTTATTTAAGGAAAGAGACCAAAACCATAACTTTGGGAGAGCTGCCATCCTTACATTAAAAGGGTAAAAAACTTACTACACACCATTCCTGTTTACCATCAATATTACATTCCCTATTATATCATAATCACATCAACACAAAGCCTTTGGGGACCCAACTGCTGTAACAGACTTTTCCTCTGATGGGGAAATTGTTGAGATTTTGCCTAATGAAAAGTTAAGAGGAACTAGGATCCAAATATCTCTCAAGAGTTTGAAATAAGGGTTTGCTTGCCACAGAAAGCCTTTTGATGACAGCTAGACATTCTTCCTGTGGGAGATTTCTTCCCTCCTAGTCTCTTCTCTTCCCATCAACTTCTCCAATTCCAATTCTCAAAAGTATGTATATATGTGTGTGTATATATAAATATATATGTATGTATTTATGTGTGTATATATAAACATATACATACATACATATACATATATACATATGGATATAATGAACTTAAGGGAGGAAAGGCCTTAAAACACAAAGTCAAGGGAATAGTTTTTTTATTTGTATTAATATACCAGAAAAGAATGGCAGTTGTGAAAGTGACACACAATTTTCTCCTCCAGTGTATAAGAAATCAAAAGGTCGGGGGTTAGGAGGGATTACTTAGAGCTTATGAGGCAAGAACACCCTTCCACCATGAGGCCCCTTATCTTGAACAAGATACTTCTTTCTTTCATAAGCCTGCAGGGTACAGCTTATGCTTCCAAGGTGCCACGGGCAGGCAGCTGGCCTGCACACAAGTCTTGGTTTGTCATCACTCGGCATCTTTGAAATGTCAAACTTTATTTATTGATCTTCCAATTCTATGCTATCTCCAGCCAGCCATGGGGAGAAGTAATACATTTTGTATAGATTAATCCTTGTAATTCGAGACAATATACACTCAGAGATAACTCAAACTCACTTTGTCTTCTCATTATCTAAACAGACATGTCTTTCTTTAAGCCATCAATGGAGGTCATCACACCAGTGCCCTTGTGGGATATTAATTAATCAAATAACTAATTTGAAATGGATCTTCAAAGCATTATTCATTCCTCCATCATTCTCCCAATATCAGTTTAAATGCTTTGTGGGTATAATGATTAGGCTGATGTTTAATTAATTGTGAAATTGTGAATTAAAGCTATGGTTATGTGATAAATCATTCTTTAGAGCACACACACAAAGCTTAGCTCTATGGACTTTAGCTAGTAATTCTTAGCAAGTTTCTCCCCATTCACAGGAAAGGCTGACAGCATCTGAGAGCAGTGTTAACCTCTGTGATGACAAGGTCTGCTTGTGGTTTCTGGTTTCCTTTCTGTCATGACGGGAGACACATCTAGAGATCAGGACAGGTGATCACTGAAATATGCAGATCTATGTTCAAAGCACCCAGGGAAATGAAAGGCAAAGGGACTTGATTAGAAACAGAATGTAAAGGCCAGACAGTGAGGCCATTGTCAATCCTGACATTATGGGTGATGTCTACATAGAGTTACATGTTGAGGGATAGGAAGTCTGTTTACCTCTGAGTCTAAACTCAAAACAAATTAAGTTAGAGTTAAGTGATGACACTGGTTGGGATTCTGGGAGACATTGACTTTCTGATGAAAAGAAAATAGATCCCATTCTATTGTATCCTATTCAAGATAGGAATAAGTCTTAGACCAGTGATTCCATTGTTATCACAAATTCCTTGCTGACGAAACTCTCCACCAACTTATGCCAACACTTTCTCTGCATCTCATAGTCTTAGAGAGAGTTGCCTAGAGTGTTGGGAGGAGGGGTGATTTGTCAATGGTTACACAGGCAATATGTGTCAAAAATGTGGCTTGAACCCAGGTCTGAGGTCAACTTTCTATGCACTATGTAATGTAATATAGTGGGATGTGATATAATATAATAAGATACATTATATTATTAGATGTTACGTTTTAACATTATTACATTACATTTTAAAAAGTGATATGTTGTATAATATCCTATATTATTAGAGCAGCGTGGGGAGGGTGTGACATGGTCAGATCTGTATTTTAGGAAAGGCACTTTGGCATCCAAGTGGAGAGTGACTGGAGTGGGGAGAGATATGAGGGAGGAAGATCAATCCAGCAGGCTATTGCAAGAGTCTAAGGGTGAGACGATGAGGGTCTGTATCCAGGGCATGACTATGTCAATAGAGAAAAGGATATATCAGAGAGATGTTGTGAAGATAAAAAAGACAAGATAGCAACAGATTGTTTCTGTGGGCTGAGTGCATCAGTTTCCCCATCTGTAAAATGAGGTTAGAAATCCCAGAATTGTCTGTAAGGCTCTAAGGTACAGAACAGGTCCCAACTTACATTGGTAGAAAGAATTTTATTTCACTAGCCATCTTCATACCAATTAAGTCACAAGTCCATATCCCATTCCCCAACTGTTACCCTTCCAAAAAAAAAAAACAACTTTTTTTCTCTACATTGAAGTATTGCCATGAGGAAACCACTTTATAAACTGCAGAGCTCCATAAAAGTGAACTCTTTTTTAAGAAGGTATCTTTGTTGGGACAACTGATTTTGATGATGTGGGAATCTCCTGATATGGAGGTCACTGAATATGGGCAGCTCTGTAATTGATAGGTCAAAGAGTTGCCTGGGGCCCTTGGAAGGGTAATTGTTTCCCCAGAGTCACAGAGCCTATGTAAGAATCAGGACTTGAACTCAGAATTTTCTGACCTCAGGGCCAGCTGGTTCTTTATCAATAACACCACACTGTTTCTAATGACCCTTATTATTAGTACAATTAAAATGACTGAAGGACTAATTTCTTCCTGAGGAAGATTCTGTAGGAGGAGAATAAGGGTGGAAGAAGGTGTGGATTTGGGCATAGAACAAGGGCAGGGACAGTAGATGGATTGGGAATTCTTAAGAGGAAATGGAAAATATTTCAACATAGGGCTCCATTTCCAAATAGGAACCAGAAGGCTAGTGAGATTAAAACCACTCTTCTATGTACCACAAAGACCCAGTGAATAAGGGCATGCTTTCATTTTCCTCTGTTCTTTGCTATCTTTGTTACCTGATGACAGTATGTGTCAAAAACATATTAATATTCTGAGTCATCTGCTGACATACACAGGGTAGCTTTACACTGCAGCCTCTCTGCAGAGACTGAAGAGGAAGGACTCATTAGGCCACTTCTGTGCTAAGAAAGAAAAAGAGAAGAAAGTAACATTACCTTTTCCCTTTCTTCTCAGAAGAGAGAAGTTTAACTCCTTCCGGTTTAAGCCTAGGACTGCTTTCTATGGGGCTTTTTGGTCCTTGGTTTGATGCTGTAGCAGCAGCCTGGCGTTCAGTTTCTTTCCACCCAGACTCAGGTTTTGATCAAAGCGAAAGGATTCCACAAAATCACAGAGTTTGAGATTTCTGAAGTGAACCCTCTAGTTCAATCCATATACAAAAGGAATCTCCACTATCATACATCTGACAAGTTGTCAGTCAGTCATCCAGTCCCTTGACACAGGTCTCCAAGGAGGGAAAATCCACCATCTCTTGATGGAGTTCAGCCCACATCTGGATGGCTCCATTTTTTAAAAAATTTATTTGTTTATTTACTTTTAGTTTACATGATTCAGTTCCACAATCCCTTGAGTTTCAAATTTTCTCCACTCCCTCTTCCCCCAATCCCCACCCCATCATGGCAGCATGCAATGAAGTGTAGGATCTGCAAATTTTCACATTGGACATTAGTCTGGTTGTATAGAAGGGTTGTAACCAATGGAGTGAACAATGGGAAAAAAGAAAGAGAACCAAACATGAAAAAGAACAATAGCATGTAGATTGCTTCAGTTTCCATTTAAACCCTATTCTTTCTGGATCTTTCTCTGAATGTAGATATCTCCTTCTGTTATG
>JAQQSU010012179.1:0-11985 GCA_028627135.1 Pseudochirops cupreus
ATATATATACGTATGTATACACATTGCTAAAAATGAAGCAATATATGTAAGTGAACATAAAATAAATTTATCATTTAATACAGTGCTTATCATTAGCCGTAGAAGAATAAATATTTCATGTCATAATTAATCATTTACTTTTCATTGATTGGTTAGGTGGCTAAAATAATAATGAATTTCTGTCCCTAAGCAACAGAGCTTGTAAAATTCTCCTGCCGTTTTCCACCATATATTTGTGTGAGTGTGTATTTTCTCTTTATTCTTGTTTGAAGTAAAAATGCAAAGAGAAAATTGATGTGGAACTATATTTATGACTTCTTCTCTGGCTTTGAGCCAAATATCACAAATCTTTTTTCAAATAAAAAAGTCTAATCCTGAAATTGTTTATATATGATTATTGTATGTTAAACATCTTCCAAGTTCTAACTTATTTCATTAAATATTATTTATATTCCACAAAATTTTTAAAATAAATTTAACGTGAAATCTTACAGATAATCATAAGCATATGAGGTCTGGGCTGGATTACATCTTTTCATTCTTAGAGAATATACCCCATAAAATATTTTTAATTATTTTATAATTATTTTCATAAATTTATATTTATAGGTTTAATAATTATCGGTAGAATAAAAATTTATTTTTTATAATTATGTAAAGTAAATTTTAATTCACATCTTTGGAGGATAAAAGTATTATAGTTATTGTAAGCACTTAATGAAATACTGAAAGAATACTACAAGTAGCATATTTAAATATGTTCAAGATTTACAACAAATATTTCTTTTTCATAATTTTTTAATGAAGCCTATCTTTTTAAAACATCCTTTATATACTTTGTTTTCACAGAACCATCACTTCACAAAAAAAGCCCAGATAATATCCCATCCACAAAGTATAATCCCCCTTCTCAGACACTGTCTTTTTAATTTTCTCATGATATAAAACTTGGTATTTTTTAAAGTACATACTAAATTCAGATCATTAGTTCCAAAGCTATACCACTTGTAACTCCTTCTCCTCTCTTTTTTTCCTCTTTTTTTCCAATTTATTTATTTATTTTTAGTTTTCAACATTCATTTCCATAAGATTTTGAGTTACAAATTTTCTCCCCGTTTTTTCCCTACCCCCACCCCAAGATAGTGAGCCTACTGAATATCCCTTCCCCCAATCTATTCTCTCTTATATTCTTTCCCATCCCCCCCAACTTTCTAGTAGGGCAAGATGAATTTCTATACCTCATTGCCTGTATATCTTATTTCCCAGCTGCATGTAAAAAACAATTTTTTTTAACATTTGTTCTTAAAACTATGATTTCCAGATTTTTCCCTTCTTCCCTCTTCACCCACTCCCACTGGGAAGACAAGCAATTAAATATAGGTTGTACATGTATAGTTACACAAAACATTTCCATAGTAGTCATATTATAAAAGACTATATTTCCCTCCATCCTATCTTATCCCCACTTATTCTGTTTTCTACTTTGAACCTGTCCCTTTTCAAGAGTTTTCTTCTAACTACCCTGTCCCCCAATCTGCCCTCCCTTCTATCATTCCTCCTCTTATCCCCTTCCCCTCGATTTTCCTGTAGAGTAAGATACCCAATTCAGTACCTAAGTTCAAATCTGTCCTCAGACATTTACTGTGTGATCCTGGACATGCCACTTCACCACTCTCTGCCTCAGTTTCCTCATAATAATAGGGCCTATCTCCTAAGGGTGTTGTGAGGGTAAAATATACATAAAAGCACTTTGCAAACCTTAAAGCATTGTCAATGAGAGTAAGGACACAACAAATATTTTTGGGTTGTTGTTGAAAGGGGTTTGCAGAAGGAAAAAAAAATGGGGAACCACTCAGTTCCATTGATGAGATCATGGATCTAGTGGGATTTTAGAAAACTGGAGTTTTGCTTCACATCCGTCAGTAGAAGAAAACAAGACAGTAAGATATAAGTCAAGCCACAATGATACCTTTGAAATGGAGGTATTATGGGTCTGGACCATTCCTTTACTGGGTTTTTTCCATTATAGTGCCCATTTCAGAACTGGGCACCAGGGGAGTCTTTTGGAAACCTTCAATGAGCAATAAGATTAGGACCCTAAACCACTATTATACTAGTCACTTGGACCTAATGAGGAGCCCTTCTATAGTGTCAAAACATTAGCCAGGTCTCTTGTCAGTGAGGAAGCTATGGAGCAGACCTGCATTTTGAGTAACTTTGCCCTAGATAGATTGATTGGGGCCCTTTGGGCAAGGAAGATATAATGTCAGCTTTAGGACTATGAAAGGGAAGCCTTGAGATACCAGAGAACACCTCACTCTTTGCTTTTAGCTTCCTTGCCAGTGGTTTTTTTTTTTATCTTTTTTTCATCTTCCTGCAAACAGTTTTTTTTAACTACTTTAGGGACCACTTTAGCCTGGGAGTATTTGAATATATTTTTATTAAAAGTATTGTTTATTTGAACCCTTAGGTTCTGAGTAACCCACTGAACTTTATTTATTTTTGTTACATTTTAAGTTCCAAACTGTCTCCCTCCCTCCCCACTCTGCATGGGAGGGTCACCATTCAATACAGATATGGATAGATAGAGCGATCGATAAATCAGTTGACCTATAAAACCATACCATGCATACTTCTACTTATCAGTTCTTTCTGTAGGGGTGGATAGCGTCTTCCTTCATAGGTTCTTTGTAGCTAATTTGAGTATTTATAATATACAGAATAATTGAGTTGTTTACAGTTATTCTTGAGCAATATTGCTGTTACCGTATACAAAGTTCTCTTGGTTCTCCTCATTTCACTCTTCATTATTTCATGCAAATCTTTTCATGTTTTTCTAAAAATCAATGAGCTCATCATTTCTTACAGCACTTAGTATCTCTGAACTGGATTCAGAACCACAACTGGGACAGTTGGCATTGTTGGAAACATAAATGCCATTGATACCAAAAAGAAGTTTATTGTGGGGAAATCCAGAGGGATTATGGCCAGAAGTGGACTCCACCCTTCTTTTGGACGGAGGAGTGGGAGATACAAAAGAGAAGCAAGTTTTATGCATTAATTCGGTGTGGACACTCCCTTCAGAGGATGGATGGGTTTGTTCTCTTCTGGGTACGCCTCTCCCATTATCATACATTTTTGCTAATGAGGCTCCAATTCTATGCTGGGTGTGTTGGATAATATACATGATACATGAGGTTCACTAAGCAAGCACAATAATAACCCTGGAATACTGACCCTTCACCAGTTTAACCTAGATCTGTCCTTATCTGGGTCTGAGAGTCCCAAGGCTGCCGTCTGCTTTCTGATTGGTCAGACCCACCTGCTGTCTGCTAGCTTCTTTTTATTTTACTTTAGTGATATCTAGCACTTCTATGGAAACTCGACTCCCACTATTTCTCACAATTTATTATCAGTAATCTTTATTTCAGGATTTTTTTTTTTGCAGTCCTGTGGAAACTTAACCCTTTGCTATCTCTCACAGTATGGAAGGTAATCTTGTATTTGCATCCTCAGTGTCTAGCATATTATAAGAAATTAATAAATGATTGTTGACTGAATAAATGAATACATAAATGATGGAGGGTTGATTGAATAGTGAGATATTGAATGTTATCCTCAAGTGGAATAGGTTGCTCTGGGAGGTATTGACCTTTTCCTCCTCAGAGGTCATTAAGCAGAAGTTGAACATTTACTTGTTGGGTAGGTTCTACAAGGGATTCTTGCTCAGGTATTGGTTGGACCTGAAGGCTACTAATGTTCCTTCCAACTTTGAAATTCTGTGTGTGTGTGTGTGTGTGTGTGTGTGTGTGTGTGTGTGTGTGTGTGTAATTTAGATGGGAAAAATGGGGAAGACATAGGGACTATGAGATAGAGATTTCATCAGTATAGGGAGTTTCTAATTGAGCCCAAAGCTTCTACAGTGAAAATCAGTGGTACCTCGTAGTCTTGGAGAATTGCCTGGGGGCACTAAGAGGGTGAGGGATTGGCCCAGGGTTCCAGGGTTGCACACCCAGTAGGTTTCAGACAAGGCACTTGACCCCAGGTCTTCCTGGCTCTGAGGCTAGTCCTCCATCTGCTCTGCCATCTTGTAATAATGGTCCTGAGACTAGAGTAAGAAGATCAGATCATCAGGAGGGTCATATTTGGGGTAAAGAGTCCTACCATTCAAGCAGAAGTCAGTGGAAGGTCACCTTGTGATCTTGGAAGTCTGGAGGCCAGGTCAAGGCAACTATTTCCTTCTCTCGATGCTGTTTGGCCACCAGCATGAAGAATCCTCTGCTCAGCTCGAAATGATGGTATGAGAACATTAACCCTTCTGAGACGGGGCATGTTGCTGTCATTTACTCACGTTCATTCATCACAGCTCTGACTCGGATGGGCTTCTCCACTCTCGGTTTGCACCCAGCTAATCCTTTAAGTTGTATGGAGTTGACTTTGGGTGAGGTGTGCAGCCCCACATCTGTTTCTCTAAAAGATTTGCAATCTGACTTGGAAAAATTGCCTTTTAACTCAATTTGTTCCTCCTTTAGCATGGCTGATTGAAGAATGACATAAGGGCGTGTGTGTGTGTGTGTGTGTGTGTGTGTGTGTGTGTGTGTGTGAGAGAGAGAGAGAGAGAGAGAGAGAGAGTATGTGTGTGCCCACGTGTGTGCACATGTGTTTGTGTGTACACATGCACATGGGGATGTACCACACATTTGCAAACAGTGGAGCTCCTGCCACTGGACACTGTGAGGGGACTCCAGCCCCCAGGGAACATGAAGGGGGGGATCCAGGAAGGGAATGCCTCAGCTTATTCAGCACATTCAGATTGGAAAGATTCACAGATGATCTTGTCTAACCCTCACAGTGCCCCTCTGAGTTCCCCCCTTCACAATGTGAGTCTTTGAAGGCAGCGACTATTTTTGCCTTTCTTTGGACCCTCAGCCCTCAGCCCAGTGCCTAGCACCTGGTTGGTGCTTCATAAAATGCTTGTTTCCTTCCCCCTTGTATATCTCCAACATTGAGCACAGAGGCGGACACATAGTAGGTGCTTAAAAATCCTTGTTGACTTGTCTTAACTATTCCCATTATACAGATGAGAAAACTGAGGCTCATGAAGGGTCAAAGGACCTGCCCACAGGCAGTTAGTAAATTTACAAATTGCCCATTTACAGCTAGTAAATACCAGAGGTGAGGTTCAGACCTTGGGATCTCCAAACTCCAAGTCCAGGACTCTGTCTACAGAGGCTTGCAATAGCAGACATTCTCCCACCTTCCTTCCTAATGCTAATAACCACTCACAGTTATATTAACGTAATATGATATTATAATATATATTAGTATAATACATTAAGCTTTAGGGTCACAACTTCTCTGAGACACTGACTAGAGTTCAGAATACTTGGTCTCCCTGCCCTGAGTTATGAGGGAGACTGCCTTGTACCTTTGGGAATACAGGGACTGCCAACACACAATCTGCCTGCCCTGTGAGTCTCTGAGACATTCTTCTGGTGGCTGGTTAGAAAGCAGTGGAAAACAGCTCTGAACAGGAGAGCTAGATCCCAGGGCTTCTGTGGAAGGATTAACGGAGTGTTGGATCACTCAGTCCTTCTCCATGCCTTGGAAACCAACGGGAAAGTGGCGATGGAGATTCTCTTTTGCCTAGGACTTTCCCCGGTGCCCAAGGCTGCCAAGAGCACTGTGGTGGAAACTACAGAGAGAAGGGAAGGGAGGGTCGTCACCCGGGGCCAGGAAGGCAGGAATGGGACTCCCAGAGATGGTATTTGCAAGACCGGACTGGAAGGTGACTATGTGGGACAGAAAGGAAAGCTTCCACAGTGATGAGATTCACAGGTCATGGGGAAGAGTCTCACAGAAAGAAGCTTAGATGAGGAGTCTGAAGACCTTGGTTCTAATACCAGCTCTGTGGCTCGCTCTCTCCCTCCCTCTCCTTTCTCTCTCTCCTCTCTCTCCTCTCTCTCTTTCTCTGTCTCTGTCTCTCTCTCCTCTCTCTCTCTTTTTCTGTCTCTGTCTCTCTTCTCTCTCTGTCTCTCTCTTCTCTCTCTCTCTTTCTCTCTCTCTCTCTCTCTCTCTCTCTCTCTCTCTCTCTCTCTCTCTCTCTGTTTCTCTTTCTCTGTGCCTCTCTCTCTCTCTGTGTCTTTCTCTCTCTCCCTCTCTCTCCTCCAGAGACCATCCATTCCAATCCAGATATCAACAAAGATCTCCTTTCCACAGATAGAGGAAGCACTCTACCTCTCAAGGTAGTCCATTCTACTTCGGGATAAATTGCTTGGAATTTGCACAAACCTCTCTCTTTGTAACTTCCGCTCCCTCACTCCCAGTTCTATCCACTAGGGCTAGGCTGAATGACACCACCGGCTCTTCCTCACCAATAATACCTCACAAATAGTTAAAGATGCTGTGCCCTAGTCTTTTCTTCTCCAGGCTAAGAGTCCTCCAGGTCTTCGAATCTGTCCATGTATGGCGTGGTCTCCAGTCCTATGATGGTGGGCCCTCCATTCGGCCTTGGTCACAGTGATTCATGTTCTGTATTCACTCACCCTAAGGTCATATTGATTTCTAAAGCAATTTTTGCAGCCCAGGCCAAGGGAATTTAGAAAAGTAGATGACTACGTGGGGTCACATGTGCTGGTTAGTAAGGTTATTACATGAGAGCAACCCCAATGAGGCAAATATGTTATCAAAACGGCTTCCATACAAGCAGACACACGATACATATGTATAGAGTTTGTATTTTGTACTTTCTCTTTTCACAGCAATTTTACATGCGTTATCTCATTTTATCTTCACAATAACCTGTGAGGGAGAGAGAAGGGACAGGAGGGTGTCAGAGATCTGTCCCAGGTCAAGCAGTTAGTTAGTGATGGAACGGACACTTGGACCAAGTTTCCTGACTCATAGTCCAGGGTTCTTTCCACCAAAGTCTAGTGAAGAGATAATGTTTATGTTACACACGTAAGTTCTGGAAGGAATCCTAGATGGGCAGAATCTTGGGTCAGAAGGCACCTTGGAGCCCATCTAGTCCGAGAATTCTTTCTGGCCTCTACTTGACCAAGGGCCCACTTTTCAATTTCGGTGCAAGAACTCAACCTTGACCCTGGTTTTACTTTTGACCTGTGTACGTAGTATAGGGGGAAGTTACAGGAAAGCCATTGTGTATTATCTAATTTTGGTCCATATGGCTATTGAACATTAGGGCTAATAGATTTCTAACCATGACTAGAAATAATAAATTCCAGAAAACATTTTGAAAAAATAGTAATGTGTATATGTGTGTGTATTGGTTGCTTAATTGTTCTAAGTCAGTGGTTCTCAACCTGTGGGGTGCAACAACCCTTGGGGATCAAACAACCCTTTCACAAGGGTCACAGGGGTCGCCTAAGACCATCAGAAAACACATATTTCCGATGGTCTTAGGAACCAAAACAACCGCTCCTCTATCCATCTCCAGGCAGGTCCACCCCCATGCAGATATGCCCACATACGAATATTAAAGGGTTGGTGGCATTAGGAAGGTTGAGAACCACTGTTCTAAGTTGTGACCCCATTTGGAGTTTTTGGTGGGTTTTTTTTTTTTGCTTTTTGGAGGGAAGGCAGGGCAATTAGGATTAAGTGACTTGCCCAAGGTCACACGGCTAGTTTTTTGTGTTAAGTATCTGAGGCCGGATTTGAACTCAGGTCCTCCTGACTCCAGGGCCGGTGCTCTATTCACTGTGCCACCTAGCTGCCCCGTATTTCCAGTTTTCTTAAGGGGTTCTGGAAACCCAAGCTTTTGGGGGGCCTCTATGGATTACCTCTCTAGAAGCCCTAATTTGAGAATCCTGGAATATAGTTTTCTAGCCAGAGGAGAGAGATTTTCTGGATAGAGTAATTCTTGGGAGAGCTTTCTTGTCTAGAGAGGGGAAGGGCCAGCTTTGGGAATTGCCTCACAAATAACTCCATGTTTAAGGGTTTGGGGATCTGGCTTTCATCTAAGAGAAAGTTTCCTGATCAGTATGAGTCCTGGTGAGAGAAGAGGCCTGCATCTGGTCCCAGTGCTGGAAGAAGTAGAGGCAAAGGATTAAAGCTATGATATGGAGGAATAAAGGACCCACTCTATGCTCTCTACTCTTGTAGTGGATGCCTGATGGTCTGTAGTCCCAGGTACGTTTTTCTCCTAAGGGAGTCCTAGTCGTTGCTCAGTGATTTTCAGTCCTGTCTGACTCTTTGTGACCCTATTTGGGGTTTTCTTGGCATTTCCTTCTCCAGTTCATTTTACAAATGAGGAGACTGAGGTAAGCAGGGTTAAGGGACCTGCCCAGAGTCCCACAGCTAGAATGTGTCAGAGACCAGATTTGAAGTTGTGAAGTTGAGTGTTCCTGACTCCAGGCACAGTGCTCCATCCACTGTGCCATCTAGCTGCCCTTATAATGTATAGTCTTAGAGATTTGCTGGGATCTTGGAGAGATGAAACACCTTGTTGGTGGTCACATATTTCACGTGTGTCTGAGGGAGGACTGAAATTCCAGTCTTCCTGACTCTGATGCTGGTCTTCTATCCATGATGCCATACTGCCTCCTTCTATAGGGACAAATGCCTATTTCAATGTAAGTATACGATATAAAGACAAATACTCTACTGGTGCCTTGGAGGGTCAAGCCATTTCTCCCCCTAGTCCAGTTACTTCATTTAACAATTCTCCAAAGAGGGCAGAAGAGTACCCGAGGTGGGCAGTCTGGGTATTGTACCATTCTGGGCTGTTGTGGGCAGGAGCAGAGAGTGACTCTTACCCACAGAAGGAAGTGCCTTCTTCTTCTCTGAGGCTTCCTCAGATGCAATGCTTCTATTCATGGAGAAAAGAGGTGTGGGCAGAGAAACTGGAGAGGACCAAAGGCAGACCTTGTTCTCCAGCTTCCTCTCTTGTGCCTGGCCCTGCTCGGGCTGCTTCCCTGGGCACAGTGTGGAGTCTGTGTTTCGACACTGAAGTTTCTTCATTTGGTTTGAGTCCAGAGGGTACTCATCCTCCAAGCAGATGCGGCAGGTTGTAGCTCACAGCCTTCAAATATTTACCTTCCAGGAGTTAGCCTATGGACACAAGATATCCATTCTGTCTTGGGCTTAAGGGAGCAAGCAGCATTTTGGAGGCTGAAAGTTTGGATCAGAAATAAAAAAGGACATCAGATCAGTCAGATTTGTGTTCTTATATCTTAAAATAATAGTGTCTGCTATAGAGAGTCTGTTGTTATATCTGTATTCCAAAGAAGACAAAGTCATAAAGAAAGGCTCCACGTGCACCAAAATATTTACAGCAACATTGTTTGTGGTAGCAAAGAACTGGGAAAAAAGTAGTTGGGGAATAGCTAATCAAATTGAGGTATGTGAATGAAATTACTGTGCCCTAAGAAATAATGGTGACTAATATTTACATGGCACTTTATAAATATTATCTCAGTTGATCTCACAACAAATCTGGGGGGCAGGTGCTAGTATTTTCTGCATTGTACAGATGAGGAAACTGAGGCAAACAAAAGTTAAGTGATTTGCTCAGGGTTATGCAGTTAGTAAGTGTTGGTGAATGGATTTGATCTTAGATCTTCCTGACTTCTGGTCTTTGGTGCTACCTAGATGAATGTGAAGGACTAGGCAGTTGGTGATGCTGGGAGTGGAGCTCAGAAGAGAGATTAGGGCTGTCTGTGGAAATTCATTTGCGTAGGCTGATAATTAAATCCATGGCAGTTGATGGAGGGGGGTGGGGAGAGAGAGAGAGAGAGAGAGAGAGAGAGAGAGAGAGAGAGAGAGAGGAGAAGAAGAAGAAGAAGAAGAAGAAGAAGAAGAAGAAGAAGAAGAAGAAGAAGAAGAAGAAGGGAGGGAGAGAGGGAGATGGAAATGGAAAGGGAAAAAGAGAGGGAGAGGGAAAGGGAGAGGGAGAGGGAGAGAAGAATGTTTAGAACAAAGCCCCGGGGTAGATCTATGGTTAGTGGAGTGGGGTGGGATATGGCTGAAGTTCCAGCAAAGGAGGCTAATTAGCAGGGAGACAGGGAGGAGGAGAATCACTGGTAACTTTGGAGAGAGGTTTCAACTGAGTGAGGAATCAAGGATTTAGAAGGAGTCTAAGAACCTGGGAGACTGGAAAAATGATGATGACCTTTAAGGAAATAGGGAAGTTTGGAAAAGGAGAGGAGAAGGAGGGAAAGATAACATAACTGCCGCCTATCCATCTGCCCTTCTGGTATTACTCTTTCCTATAAAACATTGTGTGTATCTCTCTCTCTCTCTCTCTCTCTCTCTCTCTCTCTTTCTCTCTCTCTCTCTCTCCTTCCTTCTCTCTCTCTCCCTCTCCCTCTCCATTTGCCTCTCCCTTTCCCTCTCCAGAATCGAGAGATGAATGCTAGAGTTTCTGCTAGGAAAGATAGGCCAGTGGGTTTGGTGAGAAGGGGTGGTGAGAACTCAACTCCACCAAGAGCTCATAAATTCACCTATTTTCCCCCATCTCCTCTGTCTATGTAGACTCCTAATAAGGGGATAAAATTTTTAGGAGTTACATGCATCATCTTTCTATGTAGGAATGTAAGTCCCTTATGATTTCTTTTTCATGTTTACTTTTTAATGCTTCTCTTGAGGCTTATGTTTGAATGCCAAACTTTCTGTTCAGTTCTGGTCTTTTCATCAGGAATGTTTGAAAGTCCTCTATTTCATTAAATATCTTTTTTCCCCCTTGAAGGATTATACTTAGTTTTGCTGGGTAGGTGATTCTTGGTTGTAATCCTAGCTCCTTTGCCTTCAAGAATGTCATTATTTCAGGTCCTTTGATCTTTCAATGTGGAAACTGTTAAATCTTGTGTGATGCTGACTGTAGCTTCACAATATTTGGATTGTTTCTTTCTGGTTGTTTGTGATATTTCCTCCATGACCTGAGAACTCTAAAGTTTGGTTATAATATTTCTGGGAATTTTCATCCTAGGATCTCTTGTAGGAAGTTATTGGTGGATTCTTTAAGTTTCTATTTTACCCTCTATATATAAGATATCAGGGTAGTTGTCCTTGATGATTTCTTGAAGTATGATGTCTAGACTTTTTAAAAATGGATTGGGGGGCGGAGCCAAGATGGCGGCATAGCAGCAGCAACATATTGCAGCTCTCACATAGCCACCCCAAAATACCCATAAAATATGACTCTAAACTAATCCTAGAACTCCAAAACGCACACAAATATACTTTCTACTAAAGTCAGCTTGGCTACAAGGAACCATATCAGCACTGCAAACCGAAGCCAGCCTGGTCTGAAGCCCTGGCTGAGCCCCGGGGGTGGCTGGACGGGAGGAGCCGAGGAGCCTCTCTGGTGAGCGGATTAGCGGCAGCTGCAGCAGTGTTCAGAACTAGGTCAGTGGAGCTTGCAAAATCAGGGGAGAAAAGCGGTCCGGCTGAAAGGCCTCCAGGGCTGGAAAGCGAAAGGCAGAGGTTTTGCACCCACCTCTGCATTGCAGTTTCTGCACCCTCCGCCTTCAGACTGCAGGAGGACCAAGCGATCGTTCAGAGGCCGAGTGCTCTCGCATTGAGTGGCCTGGATCCCAATCACGTTCTTGGGCTTTGGTCTTGTGGGTCTTCTGTATCCAGCGAGCCGGAAGTGGGAAAGGGACCCAGCACCTTCCTGAGAGCTACGGCAGCTGGGAGGACCCCAGAGATTTGGAACAGAGCTTTCCCTTCTGGAAGCAGAGCCCCACAGAGATTTAAAAAAAAATCACGGACTGACCAACCATGAGTAAGAATAACCATAAGAAGCAGGGTAAGAACAGCAATCAAACCCTAGATTCCTTCTTTGAAGAAAAGAAGGACCAAGGCAGAGAGCTGCAAGAGAGCACAGCCAGAGCTCCCCCACCAGGGGCTTCCAATAAACATGAAGATTGCCTTAAAGCTAGAGATGAGCTGAAGAAGGATTTTGAAAACCAAATAGGAGAAGTGGAAGAAAAATTGGGAAGAGAAATAAGAATGTTTCAAGAAAAT
>JAQQSU010012180.1:0-11984 GCA_028627135.1 Pseudochirops cupreus
ACAATGCTTCTCATCTGAATGATTGTAATAACTTCGTAAATGGTCCTGGTGCTAGAGCCTCTATTCCAAGGCTGTCCTTTCTCCAATCTGACATCCACAGATGTCATTTAAAGCCCTTTACAAATTTGTTGCAATGTACTTTTCTAGACTTATACATTACAGTACACTATACACTATTGTACAATCATACTGACTTTGCTGTTCCTCACGCATAATATTCCTTTACATTCCTTTATTCCTCTGTACCTTCAAACTGGTTCTCCCCACATGCCTAAAATGTAATCATTATTCACTGCTACCTCTTTGAATCCCTCAAGCCACCTCCTATATGAGATCCTTTATGATTCTTCCTGATTTTAATATATCCACTCACTCCTACACACAAAAAAAGACTTTGTATATATTTTCCTAGGGTCTTAAGTGATTCAGGCTCCTTCACAAGACACCTGGTCCATACCTTTCTAGAAGGATTTACATATATATAAATATATGTGTACGTGTATATGTGTAGACATACACACTCATACACACACACACACACACATATATACACATATACATATGCCCACACACTCAAATGCAAGGACTACTTCAAGCCTGAGCATCTAGTACAATGCCTGCAAACAGTAAGTGCTTAATAAATGCTTGTAGATTGCTTGATTTAGTGACTCAGTCCTATATTCTCCAATGGGTACTACAGCTCCTCACAATTTAGCAACACTAGTACAAAAACAGAGAAACTGGAAGATTGTATCAATATATTTTTATATCGATCCTTCTCTATACTAAGTGGGAAAGAGAAATGAGTAAAAGTCATTTGAAAACAAACTATTACAAAAAGTTCATGCATTTTCTTTATCATGAGCTTTCTCCCTTTCTCTTATTATACAATTGCCCTTTATTTGAGTTTAAACATAAAATATTTTAAAGTAAGTGATGGATGTGACTATTTTTTGTCACCTAGATTATGAAAGGTTTAAAAAACTTTGGTTTTTACAAAGTAACACGCAGTGGGCTACCCTAAGTCCAAATGTCAATGTCTTAAAAATTCCTAAATTTTTAAAATTTAATTTAAAATTCTAATCCACTAACATCCATTTGTAATTGAGTAGAGGAATCAGTAGGCCCTATGAGAGAATTCTGTTCTTACTTTGAGGTTCATGAATCTTCCCATTTTCCCTGCCTACTTTATATTCATTTAGTTGTATATGGATATCCTCTTATGTTAAGGCTGGTGTTTCACTTGGAGGGATGGATTTGACAATGTGACTTTGTGTCATATTGTATTGAAAAAGGAAAGAGAAAGAAACTTTTAAAGAGAAATTTGAAAGGCAGACAACAGAACAAGTACAGTAAATATCTCCTGAAAACCCAAGAATGCTTTAATAACTTTCATTTAATGATAAAACATTGGAAGTCTGTTTGATTTGTAAAGAGTGAATGTTTAAAATGTTGAGTCTCTTGCAATTACTTTGGTCCTAGGTAGCCAGGGCAATGAATAGTGATATACATGTGTTTGAAGGAATAAATGGAAGGCCCAGAGGCCTTTTAAGATCAGTGCCTACTGTTATTGTAAAATATTGACTTTCTCATAACAATAAATTCACTTTTCAGGTTTTCAGCCATCAACAGAATGCCAATGGGATGTAAATGAGGAAGTGGCACTAGATGATTGGCATTTTCCTTCTTGTTGCCAGCCTTTTCCTAGGTACCCATAGAAGCCTATTGATTTGTATGCAGAACTAAATCGCTCCCTTCACAGCTTAACTCTGGAGCAGATGCATTTGACCACAAGAGCTTATAGCATTCAGTGAGTTATTTCATGTTGAACTGTTTACTCAAATGCTTGACTTTTTGGCTCTGTTTGCTAACAACTCCTCAGACTGAGGCTATAAAGCCTACTGTGGGTTCTCTCCCCCCCTTCCCCCCACCTCCTTTTTAGTTCTCCATTTTAATCTTCTTCAGTCTAGCAGAGGATCATTAATCCTGAAAGAAAATGCATTTATTTCCTTAAGAGACATTGGTCTAATGTTCTAACACCATTACTTTAGTTAGAGACAGGCAAACAAAGGTGAGTTCCGCTCTTTTGGAAACTACTGTCATTCATTCCATTTCTGAATTCTCCAGCTTACAAAGAGATTTCTTTGTTTTACGTTAAGTGCTTGCAATAAATCATGAGTTAAGTATTAAGACTTCTACTTAGGCTGTGTGGGCAAGATTTTCAGGACATGCCTGGGAGAAAAGTACAGGGATCTTGAAGAGCAGTAGTCCTGTAAACTGCAGTGGTTAAGCTCATGATATATAGAAAAGAAAGGGCTTATGAAAAAGGAAATGCCTTTAAAGAGCAAACCAGTTCATTCCTTTTACCATGGTCATGCAAAAAGTTCAAATGAGGTCATGTTCATTTCAGGTTGAGTGATCTACCTAACTTATTAAGGGATGTCATCAAACCATCAGATCATTACATCATAAGATTACATAGATCTACACTTGGGATGGCTCTCAGCAGTCTAGGGTGAATCAGAAATCATCTAATTTCCCCATTTAGCAGTTGGGGAGATGGAGATTCACAGAGGTTAAGTGACTTGGAAAATGTATTAAAACTCATTCCTCCTTATTTTCAGGATTGCTTAAATCAGGGAGAGATGTCATAGACCCTTGGGACAGTGGAGGGTTTTGAATTTAAAACTTTTCAATTGACTTCATAATACTTTAATTTGGCAAAATTTGGGTAAAATCTATTTTTCCTATTACAAATAGTTTTGGTGTTGTTGTTCAGTCATTTGTGGTGTCTGACTGTTCATACTTCCATTTGGGGTTTTCTTGGCAAAGACATTTCAGTGGTTCGTCACTTCCTTCTCTAATCCATTTTACACATGAGAAACTGAGGCAAGCAGGATTAAGTCATTTGCTCAGGGACACACAACAAGTGAATGTCTAAAAATATATTGGCTTTACCTATTGCTTTTGAGTTTTACTTTATTGAGTGTTTATAAAAGTCTGAGTTTCTGTTTCATACCATTACATAAAATGTCATAAAATAATAACAAAATTTGTTCTCTTTTCTGAATTTATTCTTCCTCTTAGATATTATCAATGCTTTATCTTTCTAATTTTAAGTATTTTAATCTCTCACTACTCGCTAAACCATTGTCCCAAAGAAGTCATACTTTGTAACAAGTATTTGTAGCTATGTGTTACTACTTCAGGATATTACACAGCAGTGTCTAGAATGATATAATGATATACTAAAAACTGAGGTTGATACTCAGGAGTAATTTAATCCCTTAAAATATAACTTAAAAAAAATGAATCAGATTTTGTCAATTTTTTTCCCTTTTCATCAAGTCTTTAACTCAAGAGACAGATAGATAATGAGACT
The DNA here is from genome assembly GCA_028627135.1 of Pseudochirops cupreus. Taxonomy (NCBI): domain Eukaryota; kingdom Metazoa; phylum Chordata; class Mammalia; order Diprotodontia; family Pseudocheiridae; genus Pseudochirops; species Pseudochirops cupreus. Next base: position 3,383 of record JAQQSU010012180.1, read on the forward strand.
GTGGAAAGACACTGGACTGAGATTAAGAAGACCTATTTTTGACTCCCTATTAGACCACATGTGGCAGATGTAACTGTTTCTGTGACCTTGGATGTGGAAAAGGAAAAAAACAACCATGGGCTAAAAGTCTGGAGACCTGCATCCCAGTTCTATGCTACCTTTCTGTAGTTCATTGAAAAGTTGCATAATATCTCTAGGTCTCAGTTTATGACTTATAACTTTAAGAGAATGAATAAGATTAATGGTAAGGTCCATTCAAGCTCTCTTTATCCCTTATAGCCTACATTTCCTCATTTATTAATTGAGGTGAATAATACTTACATTATCTTTGAAGGATTGCCATGAAAATAAATGAGTTAATCTATGTAAAACATTTTGCAAAGCTTAAATGCTATGCAATGCGAATTATTATTTTCAACCAAAATTTCTTGAAATTGAGATGAATGAAAAACCAGAGAGATAAAGTTTCTGGGTAATGAATAGTTTCTGGTAATTAGTAATCAATTTATTAATTAGGCTGGTTGATAATAAATTGGTCAATGGGCTCTCTTGGTAACCAAAGATCCATAGTGGAAACACTGAATACCTTAATATACTTTAGAAAAGGGGATGTTTCTGACAGATGAAAATCATTGCTGATTGTGAACAATTAATGAGGGGGTGGGCATAGTTAAATAAGAAAAAGTTATACATTCATCATTTTTGAAAATGTGTATCTTCCTCTTTACCTCTAGTTCACAATTTTTCTATTGGGGAGCAGGTAATTTGCATAAGATACGCTTATGCTGTGAATTCAGCATGGGGCGCTTCATTAATCAGAGTTATGAATTCTTAATTTCCTTTAAAATGTGCTGTTTATTTCACTCAGTATCAGCTATATGCATTTCCCTTTCCTGAAATCTTCATATTTATAATTTCTTTTTGTTGTAATTAGTATTTCACTTTTTCCAATTACATATAGATTCCAGAATTCATTTTTATAAGATTTTGAGGTCCATAGTTTATCTCCTTCCCTCTTATCTACCCTTCCCAAAACACCAAATAATCTGATATGAGTCATGTATTACAATCATAGAAACATATTTCCTAATAAGTCATGTTGTTAAAGAAGAAACAGATCAAAAGGGAAAAGCCAAAAAAAAAAAAATGAAAGTGAAAATAATGCTTTGATCTCCATTCAAACTATGTTCTTTCTCAGGAGCATTTTCCATAATAAGTCTTTTTGAATTGTCTTAGATAATTCAATTGCTGAGAAGAGTTAAGTCAATCATAGTTGATTATCATTCAATGTTGCTGTTACTGTAATACAATATTTCCCTAGCTATGCTCACTTCACTCAACATCAGTTCATATAAGTCTTTCTAGGATTTTCCAAAATGCACCTGCTCATCATTTCTTAAAGCGCAAATGTATTCCATTACATTCATATGCCATAACTTGTTCAGCTATTCCCAAGAGGCATTACCTCGATTTAAAATTTTGCTGGCGCAAAAAGAGCTGCTATAAATATTTTTGTACATATAAGTCCTTTTTCCTTTTTTATGATCTCTTTGGGATACAAACTTAGTAGTGATATTGCTGGGTCAAAGATTATGCACAGTTATATTGCCCTTTGGGCAAAGTTCCAAATGGTTGGATGAGTCACAATTACACCAACCATGCATTAGTGTCCCAATTTTCCCATATCTTCTCCAATATTTATCTTTTTTCTGTTTTTTCATGTTAACTAATGTGATGGGTATGATGTGGTACCTTAGAGTTGTTTTAACTTGCATTCTCTAATCTCTAGTGATTTAGAGCATTTTATATGAGTATAAATGGCTTTAATTTCTTCATATTAAAACTGCCTGTTCATACATTTTCTCCATTTATTGGTTGAGGAATGATTTCTATTCTAATGAATTTGACTCAGTTCTGTATATATTTGAGAAATGAGGTCTTTATCAGAGATGTTTGCTGTGAAAATTGTTTCCCATATTTCTGCTTATCTTGTAGACTTGTGTATGTTGCTTTTGTTTACATAAAAGTTTTTAAATTTAATGTAACCAAAATTGGATATTTTGCATTTCATAATGTTCTCTGTCTCTTATATGGTCATAAATTCTTCTCTTCTCCATAGACCTGACAGGTCTATTCCTTGCTCATCTAATTTGCTTTCAGTATAACTCTTTATGTCTAAATGGTGTACTCATTTTGATTTTATCTGAGTATAGGGTGTGAGATGTTAGTCTATACCTAATTTCTGCCATACCATTTTCCAATTTTTACCATCATTTTTTGCCAAATAGTGAGTTCTTATCTCAGAAACAGGGTTATTTGGGTTTATCAAACAGGAGATTACTATAATCATTTACCACTGTCTTAGCCAGTTTCAAATACTTTCAATGATTGCTGCTTTATAATTTAGTTTTAGATTTGATATGATTGGGTCACCTTCTTTTGCATTTTTTCATCAATTTCCATGGTATGTTTTACCTTTTGCTCTTCTAGATAAATAATTATTTTTTTCTAGCTACATAAAATATTTTTGGTAGTTTGGTATGGCACTGTCATGGTAATGAAATTTGAAGATCCCTTTGTGTTGGAAAGCTGACAAGTACTTAGCACCTAGCTTCAAATTAAGCCTCTATTAAAGAAACAGAAGGTATCTACCCCTGGTGCTGACATAACAGGAAGAGGCTGAACAGGGAACTCCTGTTGCTGAGAAAACAGGAAGGGGGTGAACAGGGAGGAGAAATATTGTGTATAAGGAAAAATCCCAGCTGGGAAAGTCAGAATTTCCTGGGAATTTGTGGTGGCAGAGCTTCTTTTGAGGGTCAGCCAAGTTGCTGAGGCCTTCCAAGGGCCAGCCTGAGCTACTAAGGCTGCTGAGGATTTCCAAGGACCAGCAGGAACTGTGGAAGACTGAGGAAGCATGACTGTGGTGTTGGTGCTTTGTCTGTTTGTGGCTTTGTTGAGCCTTGACTTCCCAGGAATAGAGATTGTGAAGGATTTAAGGTGGACTGGACACTGTGAGCTTCAGTGTGGAACAGGAACTGCATAGAGAGCTGGACAAGGAGCTGGGAGCTGTCTGCTTTTGAACCCAGGTGACAGTTTGGTGAATTCAGGTAGGAGCTGGGACCATGAAAGAGGAACCAGGGGAGCTGAGACCCAGACTCGAGTCAAGCTGAAAGAAGACTTTACTTGGATACTGTGTATTAACTGAAAAGATGATGATTTACTATGACCTAGTTGTAGAGAACTTTGACTTTTGTACTTTGTGATTTAATTAAGGATTTTGTGATTGACTAAATTAATGTACTTTGTTTATGACTGGAAACTAATCTCCAACTGAGACTGTTGCAGGGGTGGAGTACCTTGACTTTTGTATTTTATGTCCCTTAAGAAGGCAATCTTCCTTAAGGATGATTGAGTTAAAAGTGATCGATTGACTAATGGTTGTACTTTGTTCAAAACTATGTGACCACTATGGTGAAAACTATGTGGCCATTTTTGTGCTAAATTGTTGAGTTGTGACCTGATGAATGTTGTATTTTGATTTTCTGTGATAAGTTGTAACATTGTGAAAATTGGACCTTGATTTTCTGTAAATGTTTTGTTCTGACTTGTTATTGAATAGAGAGATCACTATACTATGTAATCAGAATCTTGAAAGCTGTTCACAGCAGCAATCCTCTGGAAAGTTGTGTGTGCATGGCTTTACAGGCACTTAAAAAGTAAATTAATTTAGCTTAAGTTGCCATTTTTTATTGAATTAGTTCAAGCTATATATTACTAACAAAGCTTAATAGCAAGAGATAGAGAAATTCCATTTAAATTTACTGTAAACAATATAATATATTTGGGAATCTACTTGCCAAGACAAACTCAGAAACTATGTGAACACAATTACAAAAGACTTTTCACATGAATAAAGTCAAATATAAACAATTGGAAATATGTCAATAGTTCATGGGTAGGCTGAACTAATTCAATCCTTTTAGCTCACAGTGTTTGCCTTTTTTTCTGGATTTTCAAGTTGATATCTGCCTCTGGGGCATAGGGGATGCTGCCCCATATTTCTTGTGCTGGGGTCTATTGGCCTGGCTAATGACTTTATATGTGGGGGCCTCAGTTGCTAGCAGCTTGGGATTGTAGGGGTCTGGTAGTTTTCCAGGTTCTTAGCTGGAGCTGGTTGTGGTGGCTGGTGTGTTCTGAGGACAGGTGGGATTTGTCTCCATTTGTCCAAGATTACAGTGAAACTCACAAAGTGGGGGTGGGTGAGTGTAGGGGCAGTCTGGACCCTGGAGGTTACCTGCTTAACAAGGGCAGTGCTAGATCATGGGTTGGTTCAGCTACTGGTGGGTACCTGCTTGTGGCACATGTGGTGATGCTCTGCCCTGGTTACCCTGGTTCTGCCAAGGCACATGGCAGGTGTTAGTGCTTCCCTGTTCCACCACCCTGGGATTCAGAATCTTCCATTGGTTTGCTGAAGTGGGGCTTGTCACTGGTTTGCCAAGCTCCTCCTGTCTTGCACTGATTTTCTCCCACCATAGCAAGAGAGACATTTCCCCATAATCCCCTTAGCCTCTCATGCTAAAAGACTACTGCACCCAGTCTTTCTGCTGGCTCCACTCTTCCAGCATTTTTCCTAGGGCAATATTTTCTGAATTTTTCAAGGTCAATAAGGGAGCGTGAAAGCAACTTACTACTCACTGTGTCATCTTGGCTCCTGGAAGTCAAAATAAGTGACTTTCAAACATTCTGTTTGTGGACTGAGAGCTCCAGAAGCAGCTGATGACACTGACACTGACTCTACCTCTGCTAATTCAATCAACTCCAAGGCCTGCTCCTGATTTGTGTGGCCTGGGTTAGACTATGCTTCTCTCTCATCCAGGTCCCAACCATCTTTCCTACTCACCTTCTAAGTTGTCTTTGGCATTTGTGGATTGAGAAGTCTGGAAACCACCATTGCTGTCAATGATTCAGTATCTCAAGGCCTGCTCAGGCTTTGCTGGGACCAAGTCTGTGCTGGTGCTGCCTGTGCTGGACTGCACTCCTCTCTCAACCTGGTATAACAAACTTTTCCTGTCTACCTTCCAGGTTGTCTTGAACTGAAAATCTGCCTCACTCTCTTTCTTTATGGGTTCTGCCATGAGAGAATTTGCTCAGTGTCACTTTTAAAAAATATTTGAAGGGATTTGGGGGAGATCTCAGGCAAGTCCATGCCTTCACTCTGCCATCTTGGCTTTGCTTCCCAAAATCGCTTCTCTCTATTCTACTTTTTTAAGGAATTTACTTTCTTCAATGAGCTTTTGCACCACCTTTTCCAGTTGACTCATTCTATTTTTAAAGGAGTTTTCTCCAGTGGATTTTTTTTTCCATTTAGTCAATTCTATTTTTTAAGGAGTTGCTTTCTTTAGTCAATTTCTATGTTCCTTTTCCAAACTATTGATTCATTTTAAATAATTTCCTTGCATAACTCATTTCTTTTCCCAATTTTCTTCTACCTCTCTCACTTGATTTTTAAATCCTTTTTAAGCTTCTCTGAGAGGAATTTTTGGCTTTGAGACCAATTCATATTCCCTTTTCAGGCTTTGCATTGATGCATTTTGACATTGTTGTCCTTTTCTGAGTTTGTGTTTTGATGTTCTATATTGTTATAGTAGCTTTCAATGGTCAGGACTCTTTTAAAAAACATTTTTGCTCATTTTACAAAATTGAGCTCTGCTCCTGGGGTACTGGGGACACTCTCCCAAACTTCTTGCTCTGGGGGCCAGGTGCTTGGTAACAGGCTGTCTGCACCAGAGGTTCAGGTGCTAGCAGATTGCCCACTATTCTCTGGTGGTTTGGCCTAGTCAGTCCTGTTTTGCTGGGGTCCTAGTGCTGGTAATTCACCCATTCTGCTGGGGCTATAGGCCTCACAGCTGGCTTTCTGTTCCACTGACCTTCTGAGCAAGAACCACAGGGCCGTGGTTGCTGATCTATGCTGTGGCTAAGAGCATCCCCCTGGCACCACCTGCACTGGACTGTGCTCTCTTTCTTCCCAAGTGGGAGAAACCTTTCCTCAAGTCCTTCTAAGTTATCTTTGGCCGGAAAATGTTTTCTCTTTCTCTTTTGGTGGATTCTTTCATTCCAGAATTCTTTTAAAATCTTGATTTAACTTTATTTCTGAGGATAATTGGGGAGAGCCCAGGCAAATTCCTGGCTTCTTTCCACCAACTTTCTTTAGGCATAATAATATTCAATTTCTGCATATTCCTAATACTCATCTACTATAACTTGTTTAGTTCAAGATTCACTTCTTATTATACGAATACTGTGTGTACAGAAATGGAAAAATGTGTAAATTAACCAAATTTCAAGGACAGCATGCAGTCTGAGGGTGACTACGAGTGAATAAAAATAAAGAGTATCTGAGATATGTTTGTCCACAGATATCCATACAACTTAGATGATCCTCCAAGTGACAAGGTAACTTTGTGATTGCGTCTCAGAGATTATTTATCCTTATTTAATAGTAACTTCACACTATGTAAAAGTATTGAATTTCCCAAACACAGCATCAATCTTGAAACAACAACAACAACAACAACACTTTCCATGTTTACATGTTAGTTTTAAAGCACCGTCATTTGTATGTATTGCTAAAATTTTATGTATAAAAATATTTTCTGAAAAATTGTTTCCAACTATTTTTAAACACTGGGAGAAGCTTTATACATAGTGGTGTGATAGGTATATCTAATAATCATGAACAAAATCAGTACTGGACATATCAGACTTTTCAACTTAAATGTATGATTTGAGGAGATTTGGGATGAACAATTGCATAGTAACCAATAACATGTTTTTGTTTTGGGGTATGTGTGTGCATGTGTTGTTTTACCCATCAGTTCATTATAGGTCCGTGATATTCATCTCTTTTCATTTGCATAGAGGTTAAATGCACATCTTTACAAAACAAATTGATGGTCATTGTACAGGTCCAATCATATCATTCTCCTACTCTGATTATTTGGGGTTGTGTTTAACATAATTCCTGTTCATTCACTCTACATTCCACAGCAGAAAATGACCTGAGAGGACAAATTCACCTGAAATGTGTATATAAATCCAAATCAAGAATTATGAAGTTCCATTAGAGAATATGTCATACTACAAGTTATTTCAAATGGTATAATTCTTATGTGTCAATAAATGGATTTGTCGAATGTTTACATGCTTAGACAAAGTCAATAACACATCTCACGTAGATTTATTTGTCCTTGAGAAAGAGCAGATTGTTTCACTCAGAGGGGGAACAAAAGTGTTTAAGATAGATTATCTCTGCCTTTGACATAGTTGCCTTGATCTTTGAGGTCAGAATTGTGTGGCAGTCAAAAGTTAGTTATAGACATCATTTTTTTCCAAGTTGTTAAATGTACTATTTGTTGAATCAGTCTGTTCACATGATTCCAAGATTACCTTTACAGCATGCAGTTGAAAACTATAAGATACATCTGGATGAAAATGGAGAGAGCAAGTGATTATTCTGCATACGCGCTTACACAGAGAGAGAAATTGATATTTTTCTAAGACACTATACTTTAATAAAATTTCAACTTCTTATACAATTACTTGTTTCACATTGATCGGAGTGGGGAAATTTTGTGCCTTCCTCCCTAGGTCACTGAAACATAAAATCTCAATTGAGACATTTAAGTTTAAAAAAAAACTTTTTAAAAATTATAGACAGAAGCAAATATGATTTTTATCCTCTCATTATAAATAAGTACACAAGCTTTTAAAAAATAGGAGATTTGTTCTGATGTTTGGGAAGTTAAATATAAAAGGGGAAATGAAGAAAAATCACAAACATCTCATCTACAGAGATAGAAACCCCCCCACCCCCACTATAATCGTTCAGGGAAAGACATGCATAGAGAGGGACTGATACACAGATGGGAGGAAATAAAGTGTGGAGTAGCATCGTCAGCTTGAGAATATTGCCACCAAAAATGTGTAAAATCATTTTGCATTTTCACACCTATAGGTAAAAATGGAATATATTTAGTGTGGTGTTTCCCCCCCTAGGCAAAATGAAATGAAATGGAGTCTCTCTTTGGCCTGCCAATCAGTTGGACATTTGAAACCCAGGGTAACCATAGTTATAGAAACCTCATATTTGACTTTCTCAAAGTCTCTAGGGCATGCATGTATGCATGTGTGTGTGTGTGTGTGTGTGTTTATGTGTGTAACCTTTTAGATTTTCATGTTATGGAATCAAAGGTGCTTGGAAAATTTAGGTAGAGAAATATAACTCTAATTTAATGGCAAAGAACAAGATTCTCTAATCTCTCTCTCTCTCTCTCTCTCTCTCTCTCTCTCTCTCACACACACACACACACACACACACACACACACACACACACACACACACACACTTACTCTGAAAGGGGAAACTATTTCTTCCTGTGCCAATTAAGAAAAGAACAGAGATTTCTCAATATTGGACATTCGCTAACATGTTTTTAAATAGATTTAAAGTGATAAAATCTCATTCCATATGACTAAAGTACTTGAATTAAAAACTTTCAAAAACAGCTTTCTAAACTTCCCTTTCCTTCCTATTTCTTGTTCA
>JAQQSU010012181.1:0-11984 GCA_028627135.1 Pseudochirops cupreus
ATATATATATATATATGCATACACATATAAACATATAATTTCCTTAAGAGATTCTATTACTAATCTTGTTTTTATATTTGGGAATATCTTTTTTTCTATTTCTCCTAAATTCTCTACTTTACTTCTACCTGCTACCTTGCCATCCTATTAATCCCCAGTCCAGCCATTCCTCTCTTATTCTCCCATTCCCCTAAATCTAAACAACCTTTCATAAACTCCTTTGACCTATTTCTCTCCCACTCTCCTCTAAAGCTCCTTCCCTTATTCTCCCATTCCCCTAAATATAAACACCCTTTTATACACCTCACTGACCTATTCTCTCACCCTTCCCTCTAAAGATCCCTCCTTTGTCCGCTCCCCACTCCCTATCCCCTTAAAATTTCATTTTTTTTAATTTAGAAGACTTTTATAATTTTGTAGCTGCATGTATATTTTCCCTCTTAAACCCATTCCCAATGAAATTAAGTTTCCAGAACTAACAGCCTCCTCTCCCCATTTCATTCCTCTGTATTTGCTCTTCCTCTTGTACTTCATTTGTATAGGATAATTCCTCTTTTAGATATTCCTAAATGGTTTTACTTTTTAAAGTCATATCATACTCAGGTCTACCCCAATCTTTCTTATAATTTACCTAATTATTAGTAACAATCTTTGACATAGGTTTTATTTTTTCCATACACAAAAGGTAAACATGTCATCCTTATTGAGTCCCTTGTAGTTGGTCATTGGTGTGTACCTTATATTTCTCTTGGCTCTTGTATGTCAAATCTTCTATTGAGTTATATTATATAACTCAATACATATATTGAGTGATATGTTTGTTTGTTTGGTTTTGTTGTTTTTTTTTTACAACTCCTTGAAAGTCTGACAGTTGATCAAATGTCTATTTTTCCATTAAAAATTATGCCTAGTTTTCCTGGGTATGATATTTTTGACTGGAGGCTCAGTTCTTTTGCTCTTTCATATATAGAGTTCCAAGACCTGTGACATTTTAGTGTTACCAGCGCTAGGTCTCATGTGATTCTAATTGTGGTACTATCATATGTAAATGTTTTTTTCTTCATGGTCATAATATTTTGTCCTTGATCTGGGGGTTTCAGAATTTAACTATAATATTCCTGTGAGTTTTCCTTGTAGGATCTCTTTTAGGTGGTAATCAGTGGAGGTTTTTTCTATTTCTAATTTTCCATCTTGTTCTAATGCTTCAGGACAGTTTTCTTCAATTATTTCTTGTATTATTATATCAAGATTCTTTTTTTGACCAGAACTTTCAGGTAGTCCAATTATTCTTATGTTTTTTCTTCTTAATCTGTTCACTAGATCCATTTTTTCTTATGAGACGTTTCACATTCTCTTCTATGTTTCATTTTATATATATATATGTATATATTCTTCACCTCTTATAACTTCACTGGCCTCCCCTTCTGCAATCCTGTTTTTCCAGGAGGTCCTTAAGATCTTAAGATTCTGGATTTCCTTTTATAATAGGTTGACTTTCTTGTCATAATCTTGTTTTTCTTCTATTATTTTAATTTTTCCTTTTATTTTTTCCTCAATCTCTCTCATTTGATTTTTAGTCTTTTGGAGGTTCTTCGATGAATTCTTTTAGGACAGGTGACCATTTGACCACTCTTTGGGTGGTAGAAGATGGTTTCTTTGCTTCAGTATCCTCCTCTGAAGGTGAACCCCAGTCTTGTCTATTCCTGTAGTAACTCTCTATGGTTGGATCCTTCCCCCTTATCCTGTGCATTTTTTAATTTTTGTAATAATTTAGTTTTCTAATCACCCCAATCCTGGGCTAGGGAGATGGTGCTTCTGGCCTCTGATCCTCTTCAGTTCTCTCCTCTGACCTGGAACTCAAACCAACCTTCTGTAAGTGCCTGCAGCCAGTAGCATCCCTACCTCTCTGCTTCTGCACTCATGAGGCATGTGTGTGGGCATCTTGCTCCTGAAGCTCTCCATAGCATAGTTGCATCTAGTATTTCTTTTCAGCAGAGGTTCCCTAGGTCTTCCCAGGATCAGATACAAAACTCCCCTCACTGTCCCCAAAGTAAAAGTTCCTGTGGCTGGGATTGAGGCAGCCTCTCAACCCCTAGCCCCAGGGCTTTCAGCTTGCTGTTTAAGTACCTTGAGGCTAGTTGTAAAAGAGGACCCTGGAGGTGTTTACTCCTGACAAGGAGAATATCTAGTCCTGAGGTTTATCTTCTGATCTTTTCAGATTGTCCCACAAGGACCCTGTTTCTGCCTCTACTCTTATTTGTTTTCAGGGCTCTATGTTTATCCAGAGGTGCTATTTTATCTTTTTTTGTGGAAGAAAATTTTGTGAGCTTGAAATTTTCTGACCTACTCTGTCATCTTCCCAGAATCCTCTCCTTTTTTCTTTAAGTCTTAAAACTATCAACATTCTGAGAAAACATTGGTGTCTTATCCTTGTGTTAACAAAAAAATCTTATATTGAAAAAAGAAAAAAGAGAAAAGAACAGAAGAAAGGCCAGAAGAAATATAATCAGTATAGCATTAGAAGTTATTGGTTGAATTTAATATATAGTAAAAAGGAAATGCAAACTGTATGAAATAGAGATTTGGGGTTTCATCTACAATCCTATCTTTCTATACTATTTCATACATGCAAATGTTTATTTATTTGGTAAAGTTCAGAATAAACATTGAATACAATTTCTAATTAATGAATAAATAAAAAACATGTCCCTCTGAAGTTCCCTGTTACCATAGTAATAAATCTATCAGACATGATAAAATGCCAACATGGATAGTATGACCTTGCTCTGGTAACTAAAACACAGGCAGACACAGTATCCACTTTAGCTACATACCCTTACAAATGAGGCACAGTATTGATAAACTGTGTAATCATAAGCTATTCTGCTTTTCTGGGCCCATCACCTACTTGGCACAATATGTGGGATTCCCCAAATCAAAGAATCTCAGAATTGGAAAGGAGTCAGTGAGTCCCAGCTATTACCTTGTCTCTCAAATTAATTTACTACACAGACGTACTTCTCAGAAGAATTATAATATTATATGTAAAGGTTATTAGATTAATATTATAGCAGAGAGAAAGTTGAAAGTCATCTTAAAATCTTTGAACTGCCCAGAACATCCTATTTACTTAGAAAAATACCAGTCTCAATGCTGATGATTGGTTATCAGAGGGAAAAGAGGACAAAGGATATCGAATTATTTCGAATCTGAAATGACTATTTCTGACTATGGCAGAGAAAGTAGATGTTACAAATTCCAAACACAATGCTAAAATTGGAAGAGACCTCATTTTATGGATGAGAAAACACACCCAAGGATGTTGAGACTTGCTAAAAACCACACAGGTAACAAGGATCAGAGCTGGGATTTTAACCCATGTTCTCCTGACTCCAAAGTCAGTGTGCTTTCTACCATGCCACACTAACAATTCTATGTAATATTTCTAGAGCATTTTCCATGGTCCGGAGGATAACTGTGAGGTAGACAGTAGGAGCTTCAACAGCCTCATTTTTCAGAAGAGAAAACTGAGGCTCAGAGACTAGGGAACACCCAAAACATCATAGCAGGAACAAGTGACAAGACCAGATTGAGATCCTAGATCTCCAACCTCTCACCCAGGAGTTACCCTAATTCTGAGTGACTCTACTTCTTTGGCAATGTAAACATGAGCAAGAAATAGTGAAATGAAATTCATTAGAGATACTGTAAAAGCAATAATCAATAAAGCAAACAGTGTTTTGTGGGATGAAGAACACAAAATTGCAAAACAGTCATTCCTCTGGAAGGACGATCTTGCAAAGAGAACATAAAGAAATGATGGCCTTGAACCAAATTATCACTGACTGGGGAAAACAAAGAGCAAGTGAAGCAACATGATGGAGGACAAGGTTGTGCCCTCACCATCCAACAGTGTGGAGACAACGCTGCTAATGCATACAGTTCTATTCATTTTAGGACTTGAAAGATTGAAAAAAACTGGAGCATATTTTAAAAGAGCAACAAGAATGAGTGCTTTGAATAATAATGCTTTGTGTTAATGGAAGTACTCCCCCCTACACACGTTTCAAAGCATGATTAAGGGACGAGGGGGCTAATTTTAAGAGTAAAAAAATGAAAAGAACTAGGTATATGTAGCTCTCTAAATGATGATTGAGATAAAATGTTATTCTAATTACCATCTGGATATGTATGAAGGCCACAATCATCAAGAATAAATATTTTAAAGCAGCAAAACTAAGGTATGACTAGATGCAAGAGTATAAAATTGAGCAAAAGAAACTTTAGGTGTGAATCAGGGAGCATTTCCTAACTGTAAGAACTATTACACTAGGGAAGAATTTCTCTAAGGAAATGTTCAAAGTCCCTGTGGTTAAATCATTTATGAGTAAAGTGAATGAAGGATTGGAAAATGGACTGTAGGGGACAATTCTTCAGTGACAAGGAAATGGGATGGATGCTTTTTTTTTTTAATGAACTGGACTTCTTACTATCTCTGAAGCATCAGGGTATAGTGGGAAAAGCACTGGCCCTAGAACCAGAGCTCCTATGTCCCAATTCTGTCTCTGATGCCCTCTACCTATGTGACATTGGACAAGTCATTTAACTTCACTGGACTCAGTTTTCTCACCTCTAAAATGGGGGTGTGGGGGTGGACTAAATGTTTTCTCAGGTTATTTCCAGCTCTCCAACTGTGATTCTACATGGATCTGGTTTTATTGTGGTAGCATAAAAACACAAAGGAAAATAGAGGCCATGAGTTGTGTTTACGCAAGGAGGTCCATGGTTTCTCTTCATTGTTCATTTGAAATGGTAGAACTGGAGAGGAAAACTCTCCTAACACATGGTTTTCAGGGGAAATACTTTCTGAGTGGACATTTTCTTGGCGAATTGAAGTGAAGCAGTAAGTGTTGCCCCTTACCTGGATGCCCATTGGATCAAGGGAGCCAATTAAAAGAGGGTAGGTCCAGAAAGGCCCAGGACAAAAGGGCAGTCAGAGCAAGTTAGGAACAATCAGGTTGTACTTTCTGGAAAGGATAGATTTCATGTTGGGAAGGTAACAGGGCATGCTGGAGCTAGCTCTAAAGGTGAGAGTCCAATGTTAAATTTTCAGTCTGAGAAATGACACCTCAGAAATCCACAATCCCTACCAATTAGGGCTTGAATGATTGCTTTGCTGATTGTCTAGACTTAAGAAAGTGTTAATATAGATTACACTTCAAAGTGTATAAACATATTTTTTTGGTGGAGGAAACCATTTCCCAGTATATTCTACCTATATTACTCCATAAACATTGCTCAAACTCGGGAGAGCAATAAGGGAAAGGGAGCAAGGAGTAACAATTTATGTACCACCTACTTTGTGCACTGTGTTAATCTCTTTATAAATTATCTCATTTGATCCTCAAAAGAACTCTAGGAGCCACAAATTACAAATATCTTCATTTTACATTTGAGGAAACCAGGGCAAATTGAGAGTAAAAAATATTTGTCCAGGGTCACCCAGGTAGTGTCTGAGGTTGTAGAAACTTACTGGCTGTGTGACCCTGGGAAAGTCACTTAACCCAGTTTGCCTCACTTGCTTGTCTGCAAAATGACTGGAGAAGGAAATGGCCAACTGCTCTAGTATCTTTGCCAAGAAAATCCCAAATGGGTTCCAAAAGAGTTGGACATAGCTATTTTCCCCCCACTCCAGCATTGGAGGAGATGGAGTCTTGGAAACTCACAACTCATTGCCTAATATTTTGAAGAAATTTAACCCTATTGCCACGAATTTTCCACCAGCACTAAGAAGGAGACAGCTGGACTAAATGTAGCAGCAAGAGGGGCCACGGCACAGTACATGCCAAGCCAGACCTGGTAACTAGTGGTCAGAGAGAAGAACAGCTTGGAAATCAACCTGGAACAAGACTGGAAGCTGATCACCATCTTTGTTGGAAGCAATGACCTCTGTGAGTCACTACTGTGAAAACCTGCTTCTCCTCTGGTATCTTTACAACCTCTAATGCCTCAAATCAGAGCCTCCCGGTGATCAGTGACTCATCTTTACCTTATCAAGAGACCCCCTCAGTGAAAAATTATGTACAGTTCCTCCAACAAGCACTGGACCTCTTCTACAGAGAGCTGGACAAAACTGAAACAACTCAAAAAATAGCCCTTTCAGGTTTACAAAGTGCTTTTCATCCATTATCCCATTTGAGCTCTACAACATCCCAGGGTAATGGATGGAGATCTCAGAGGACATTACCAGTAATAGAGTGACATGTACAATAGGAAAGAGAGACAGTAAAATGGAGTTTTTATTAAAGCAGAGGGAAACAGAACCAATAGAAGATAGGGTTCAATTGAAAAGACAGGAAATAGACCACAAAAACTGAGCATAATCAGAACTCCAAATTTCTCTCGTGTGGTGGTGAAATGGCATACACTAAAAAAAATACATACATAATGATAAATTAACATAGCAGGTAGGTAAAGAAGAAAGTCAGGACCAGACAACCATACATTTGGAAAAGATCTGAGGGCTTTAAGGGGCTATAAGCTCAATAAACTAGTCATGCATATTCCTCTACATGAAGAAGAGTCAGAGTGACCAGGTCAACACCTTCCATCACTTTAGCATTGCACACTTCCTTGGCCATATTTTAAGAAAACATTGACAGACCAGAGTCCATCCAGATGAGAGTGATCAAGATGAAGAGGGAACTGGAAAATTTGCCATATGAAGGACATGTAAGGAAACAAAGAAATGTAAATTGGAGAGGGGAAAATTTAAGTAGGCCATGATAACTATCTTCAAGTATTTGAAGGATGAGCTGCTAGGCTCTAGAAGGCAGAACAAGGAACAAGGCAGACAAGAGGCTGAGAGGCAGAGTTTGGCTCAAAGTAAGGAAATTTTCTCTACTAAGTATTAAATCTATAAAATAAGAGAAAGCGGACTACCCCTTACTGGAGGTATTAAATCAGAGGCTAGGTATATGAGAAACAGAGAGTCAACTTTATCTGAACCACAGAGGGGAAAAAGTGTTCAAGGTGGCTAGAAAAAAATAGGTTGGGACCAGATTACAAAAGGCTTTAAAAGTTGAATAGAATAGGATCTATGTGTGTGTATACACATTTATGTGTGCATATATATATATATATATATATATATATATGTGTGTGTGTGTGTGTGTGTGTGTGTGTGTGTGTGTGTGTGTGTGTTTGTATGTATATTATACATATACACTATATACATACACATGTGTGTGTATAGATAAATAATCTACTTCCTTAAGAATAAAATATATTAATATATTTTCCCATCCTATTGACCTATCAGAGTCTTCATATATATATTTTCATTTACATCTTTAAATATGTACAAATATGTATATGTCTATATATGTGTGTGTGTTCCTTGAGACAATAGGAAGCAGAGTATCTATTGGGGGGGGTCCTCCATTTCCTACAATAAGAATTAGTTTCCCCTAAAAAAGAAATATTAAACAAAGAAAGGAAAAAAAAAACACTGCCCCATGGAATTGATTGGTCCCTTTCTCCATTGAAACAGCCTCATGGTCACTCAAGGGGATAAAAAGTTCTACCCACATGAAGCCTGGGCCCTCCACCCTGGTGGATTTCTGAAGACCATGAGAATCACCATAGCCGCTGTAGGCCCCTTGCTATGTTAGGACAAGGTAAACTTTTTATTGACTATTAAAGAACTTTCAAGTGCCTCATTTTAGCTAAGCATGAAACCTAAACAAGTACAGTACAGGTGTTGGGAGCGCCTCCACCATTTGACCTAGTCAGTGATTGGAACAAGATGACATGGTGTCATTGCTGACAACTTGACTGGCTTGGAGCAACCCATTCCACTCTGCAACAGAGCTAACTGTTAGGAAGTTTTCCCTGATAACTAACCTAGAGTACCTCTTCACAATTTCCATCCATGGCACCTGGTCAATTGCCAGGGACAATTTGCCTAATCCCTCCTCTACCTTATATACTTGAAGACTGCTTACCCAGAGCATGTGGCCTTCCAGGTCCTTGGTTATGATCTTTTGAGTGAGTCCAAGTTCTACAGAACAAATCTCTTTATTAAGGGGATTTGTTTTGGGCTGTTTGGATTCAGTCAAAGGGCCACACTTGAGGACCTAGATGGCCACATGTGGCCTTGTGGCTACAGGTTCCCCACCCCTGACATGGAGTCTTATCTGCTCCAGGTTAAGCTTCCTCAGCTAATACAACCTCTCCTAATATGACTTGGACTCAAGGCCCTCCAGAATCTTAGTTGTCTTCCTCTGGTCTTTGTTAACCTTGACTCCCAGAACTGAATATAATATACCAGATGAAGTCCAAGATGGGGAGAATCCAAAAGAAATTTCCTCTCCCTATCCCTAAAAGCTACAACACAATGCAGCCCAAAATTGTTATAGCTTTTTGGATACTATAATGTGCTGCTAAATTTTCAAAAATGTTATTTACGATGTCAAATGATCCATTTCTTCCTGTGGTTTCTAGTTCTTTTTAAATATAAATGACACTGGTGTTCAATTTAAAACTTTTTAATTGGAAATTTACTGAGTTACGTGTATTTCTTTTGTTCATAATGTGGTCTCTCATGTTTATTAAATTCGTAAGAAACATAAATTGGAGTGCATATTTCAGAAATCGAATAGGTAGATTTGCTGGTTTGCAGCATTGGATTTGTTATACTGGCTCCATCTCTAGCAGATAAACTCTTATTAACAGGAACACAGGGGAAAATAACAGGCCTGTTCTACCAGCTCTTGAACCTGTTGTATCCCCAAATCTGTTGTAGCAACAATAACTACAAGTCTTAGTGAAAAGAGGCCTAAACACAGGACTTGACTTTGAATCTTTACTACTTGATACCTGTGTGACCTTAGATGAATTACAATTTCTTTGGGCCTCAATCTCCTCATCTATAAAATGATAGAGCTGGCCTAGATCATCTCTAAGGTTCCTGCAACCCTATAATGGTAAGTGTGGGTCCAGGTGTCTTTGGGCCTTGATCTTAGTACACAACAAAGCTGAACCCCCAAATAACAACACATCTTTATTCTAGAAATGTTAGAAGCATTAAATAAGGCTCTTAGGATATGGACTACAGTGCAATTCTTAGCTCAGTAATGAGCATACCAACCTAATACAATTTAAACTGCCAAGCACATGGGCCATTAATGGAATCATTAGCTCAACAGCACGCAACTCTATCAATAATGACTTCCACATAGTAAAAATAGAATCTTTAATGATAATCCTAAAATTATAAAGCATAACATTATTCCTATAAAGAGTTTGTCACTGGATTACTTTTCATACTGAAAACGTTATGTATAGACTGTATTGACATCGAAGTTCCTAAAGAAGACAGACTGGAGGTCAAACAGACATCACAAAGGTTTATACTTCTTCCTGACTGAAGAGAAGGGGAAACATTCTCAAGTGTAGTCCAGAGGGTCCCAATTTCACCCACAGTCAGAAAAGAATAGAGAAAGAGTTACTATCCCATGGGAAGCAGTCAAATGAGCAGGAAAGACACAAAGTGATGTCAAAGACCAAACCTGAGAAGTCTTATTTATTACTTCTGGTCAAACTAGACCACAGTCACATTGATTTCTCAAGTCCATTCTTGAAGATACTGTCTTTCCCCATTGAAAGCTCTGCCAGTCAAAAGGCCTCACAAAAGGCGTGGAGTCTGACCTCTGTTAATTGAACAGAGATCCATCTCCCTCTTTAAGCTCCTTAGTATTCAATAGAGATGACCTAGCCTTATGTCCATGGGATAACTGTGACACATTGGGAGATATTCCAGATTCCAAATCTTTCCCTCTTTGGAATTTTCCCACTGTTATCTAGGAGAGGACTTCTTAAATTTTCTTGCTCATGACTCCTTTAACACTTTGTCATAGGTAGGACCCCATAATGGGGTCTCGATTCACAGTTTAAGAAGAACTGATTAGGACACAACCAACCTTCCTTTCATTCAGGGTCACCACCTGTGTCATTCTCATCTACTTCCTCTTTCTCTCAACCCACGTATCCAATCAGTTGTCAAGTCTTATGATTTTATTCCCTACAGCTCTATCTCCTTTCCACTAAAACAAGCACCACCCTAATTCAAGTCCTCATTATTTCTCAACTGGAATATTAATAGCTTACTAATTGGTCTTCTTCACTCAAGTCTCTCCCCTTCCCCCTCCATTCAGCTGCCAAAGTGATTTTCTTCAAGCTTAGGTCTACAACTCTTAATACCCCATTCAATAAACTGCACTGTTTCCCAATCACCTCCAGGATCAAATATAAAGTCTTCTATTTGGCATTTAATGGGTTGCTAGGTAGGCCACTGGGCCTAGAGTCAGAAGGACCTGAGTTAGAATCCAGCCTTAGACACTTCTGGGTGTGTGACCATGGGAAAGTTACTTAACCCTGTTTGCCTCAGTTTCCTCATCTGTAAACAGAACTGAAGAAGAAAATGGCAAACTATTCCAATATCTTTGCCAAGAAAACCCCAAAAGGGATTGTGAAGAGTCAGATAAAACTGAAAATGATTAAGCAATAACGCAACAACATTTGGCATTTAAAACTTTACACAACCTGTATTCTCCCAGTCTTAAGAGTTTTTCTTACATTTCATTCTCTTTCATATACTTTATATTCTAACTATATCATTCTTCTAATTGTTATTCAAACAGGATACTCCATCTCCCATTTCTGTGATTTTTCTCTAATCTTGATGCCTGGAATGTTTAACCTACCAATTTCCAATTCTGAGATTCCTTTGTTTCTTTTAAATCTCAGCTCAAAGTGTGATCTCCTTTGGGAGACCTTTCCTGCATTCTAACCTCTCCTTCCAGCTGCTAGTGTCATACTTGCTAACGTTATCTCCTATCAATTGTATTTTTATCTTGTATGTTCTGGTTTCTCTATGTTACCTCCCTCATTAGAACGTAAGCTATAAGAGACCAAGAATTATTTTTGCTTTTTCTTCGTATTCGCAGTGTTTAGCACAACACCTAAGCATAAATGTTTGTCGACTGGCTAATTGATGAGTCTAAAGAACTTGCAGTGGCTAGTAAGATCCATATCATTCTTCTAATTTCTCAAAATAATGGGAGGTACATTTTAATGCAGAAACACAAAAAGAACAATGGAAGAAGAAGGTATATGGATTACGCATTTCATTATTTCCTCCCAAGATTTAGGAAGAGGGAAGTAGGACCATTCATTGGGAAAATGTGCATAAATATGATCTATAAAGACATGATGCTTTAAAACAGAAAGGATTGGTGAATACATTTGGTATATTCTTATAGTTAGAAGGTATTTCGGAAGTCAAGTAGCTAGGTGCTACTTAGTGGATAGAATGCTGGGTCTGAAGTCAGGAAGACTCATTTTTGGAAATTCACATCTGACCTCCAACATTTGCCAGCTGGGTGACAATGCTGGGCAAGTTACTTACCCCTTTTTGCCTTAGTTCCTTATCTATAAAATGATCTAGAGAATGAAACAACAAAACATTCCAGTATCTTTGCCAAGAAAACTCCAAATGGGGTCATGAAGAGTCATACGTGACTGAAATGTGTCAACAACAAAAATTTCAGAAGCCAGTTGCCAGTCCCTGCACCTAATTCAGTTTAATTGACTCCCCTTTACTATGTCCCTCCCTCTGTATGTTCACCTTCAATGACCAGGAAGTTTACCACTTCACAAAAACTGTATATTTACTTCTTGGCAATCCCTAATTGTCAGTAATTGTTCTATGTTCCCTTGAACTCAAACCTACCTCCCTTCAAATTCTACTAAGTATTTCAGTATAATTACATTGCAGTACTATAATGGTAATAGAATTTGGAGATGCCCCTATATTGGCTTGGATTTTGGGTTGAGTGTTAAAACCCATAGCTTGTGAATCTTACTTGCTGATGTGAAGAGAGAGGGCTGAACTGGGAGGAGCTGTGAATTGGGAGAGAGGC
>JAQQSU010012182.1:0-11984 GCA_028627135.1 Pseudochirops cupreus
CTCTGGTTCTAAAATATCAGGGCAATTTTCCTTGAGAATTTCTTGAAGGATGCTTTCTAGGTTCTTTTTTTGATCATGGCTTTCAGGTAGTCCAATAATTTTTAAATTGTCTCCCCTGGATCTATTTTCCAGGTCAGTGGTTTTTTCAAGGAGATATTTCACATTGCCTTCTATTTTTTCATTTGTTTGGATCAGTTTAATAGTATCTTGATTTTTCATTAAGTCATTTGCTTCTATTTGCTCCACTCTAATTCTGAAGGAATTATTCTCTTCAGAAAGCTTTTGATATTCTTTTTCCATCTGCCAAATTCAACTTTTTAAGTCATTCTTCTCATTGGCTTTTTGGGCCTCTTTTGCCATTTGAGTTCATCTATTTTTTAAGATGTTATTTTCTTCAGTCAGTTTGTTGACTCTCTTTTCATGATTTTCTTGCATCATTCTCACTTCTCTTCCAAGTTTTTCTTCCACTTGTCCTATTTGGTTTTCAAAATCCTTCTTAAGCTGATCTATGGCTTGTAACTAACTATGTATTTCTTGGAAGCTTTTGTTGAGGGAGTTCTGACTGTGTTGTCTTCTTCCCATTCCATGCTTTGATCCTTTTTGTCCCCAAAAAAGGATTCTAAAGTTGGATTGCTGTTCTTACGTTGCTTCCTTTACCTGCTCATGTTGCCAGTCAATTACTTGACTTTTTAGCTCTGTGGAACTCTGCTTCTAGAAGGGAAAGCTCTGTCCCAAATCACTGGGGTTTTCTCAGCTGCCAGAGCTATTAGGAGGCCACTGCAGCCCCCACCAGCTTTGGCTCACTGAAAACACACCTTAGGACCACCACTCAAGACCATGATCCTGATCCAGGCCAATTAAGACAAGAGCACTTAGCCCCTGAATAATAGCTTGGCATCTCCTGCAATCTGCAGGCTGCAAACTCTGAAGGAGCCACATGGAGGTGGCTGCACCACTTCTGCTGCTTCCTTGCTCTGGGGGCAGTTCAGCCAGACCCTCTCCCCTGAATTTAGCCAAGTTCTACTAACTTTTCACTTAGTCCTTATTTCTTATGGTTTGATAATTCTGGAAATTTCCACAGCTGCTGCTGATCCACTCTTCTGAAGGCTCCAGCTATGGCTTGTCCTGGCTGCCCTGGGGCCAAGCTGCAGTTTCAGGCTGGGCTGATTTTGGCTCCCTATACCCTGCAATGAGCCCTTCCTGTCCTACCTGCCAAGCCGCCTTCAGCAGGACATGTGTTTTTCCGGAGCCCTAAAATTTGTTTAGAGTCATATTTTATGGGTATTTGAGGTGGCTATGTGGGAGCTTTAGAGTTTTCTTGCTTCTATGCCACCTTCTTGGCTCCACCCAGCTTGTAATATTTTCTCCTTAATGTGGAAACTCTAGAATTTGGCTATAATATTAATAGGAGTTTTCTTTTTGGGATCTTTTTCAAGAAGCAATTGGTGAATTCTTTCAACTTCTATTTTGTCCTCTGGTTCTAGAATATCAGGGCAATTTTTCTTGAGAATTTCTTGAAGGATTATTTCTAGGCTCTTTTTTTTGATCATGGCTTTCAGATAGTCCAACAATTTTTAAATTATCTCTCCTGGATCTATTTTCTAGGTCAGTGGTGTTTCCAGTAAGATGTTTCACACTGCCTTCTATTTTTTCATTTGTTTGGATCTGTTTTACAGTATCTTGATTTCTCATAAAGTCATTAGCTTCAATTGCTCCAATCTAATTTTGAAGGAATTATTCACTTCAGTGAGTTTTTGAAATTCCTTTTCCATCTGGCCAATTTGACTTTTTAGGGCATTCTTGTCCTCAATGACTTTTTGAGTCTCTTTTGCCATTTGAGTTAGTCTATTTTTAAGGTGTTATTTTCTTCAGTCAGGTTGTTCACTCACTTTTTATGATTTTCTTGCATTATTCCCTTTTTTCTCCACTTCTCTTACTTGATTTTCAAAATTTTTCTTGTGTTCCTCCATGACCTGTAACCAGTTCATATTTTTCGTGGAAGTTTTTGATGCAGGAATTTTGACTGTGTTGTCTTTGTCTGGTTTTGTGTTTTGATCCTTTTTTGTCCCCCCAAAAAAGGATTATATGATCTGATTATGCTTCCTCTGTTTGCTCATCTTGCCAGCCAATTACTTACTTTTGAGCTCTTTGCCACAGTTGAACTCTGCTTCAAGAGTGGAGAGAGCTGTGTCCCAAATTGCTTGGGTTTTCACAGTGTTGTTTAGAGCAGTTGTCAGAGCTATGAGGAGGGTGCATTCTGCACAGCCACCAAAAGCTATGGCACACTGGCATTCCTCACCCCAGGACCATCACCCAAGACTGCCCAATTCTACTTTTAAAGGTGTTATTTTCTTCCATATTTTTTGTGCCTCTTTACCAAGTTATTGACTCTTATCATAATTTTCACTCTTTTCTTTTCCCAATTTTTCTTCTGCCTCTCTTATTTGATTTTTAGGATCTTTTTGAACTCTTTCAGAAATGTTTATTGGGCTTGTGTCCAATTCACATTTTTCTTTTAAGCTCTGCATGTGCTTTGATTTTATTGTGCTCTTCCAGATTTCATCTTGATCTTCCCTAGTGACTTTCTGTGATCATGTACTTTTTCTGTTGTCTATTCATTTTTCCAGACTATTTCTTGACTTTTAACTTTTTGTTAAAGCTAGGCTCTGTTCCCAGGGTGGAGGGGTCATTGTCCCAAACTTCAAGGCTTCAAGAGTTTGGTTTTTGTTTTTTGTTTTTTTTATCATGCTGTTTTCAGAGCTAGCTCAGGGGGGAGTGAGGGTGTGTGTGTGTGTGTGTGTGTGTGTGTGTGTGTGTGTGTGTGTGTGAAATTTTTCAGTACTTACAATGTGATATGGTCTAAGGAGAGATGTGGTCACTATTCTCCTAGCTTGTGCTCTGACCTGACAACATTCATAAGCACTCCTTTCTGCTATGGAACTGTGGAACTATGGAACTATGGAACCACTTCTCCATGGTTATAAGAGCCAATGTGCTCATGTTCCTTTTTGCCCTGTTACTGTGACCCAAATCTATGAATGGGCAACGCAACAGAGTCCTGCACTCAGTGACAGCAAAGTGTCCACTGTAATCTCCTTCTGATCACTTGTGTAACTCCCCTCATATCTGTGGGTTGAGAACTCCTAAAGCTACTGCCCTACTGACTAAGCCACCCCCAAGATCTGGTTTATACATCCTGTGCAGCGGGGCTCACAACCACCCTGCGAGACAGAGCTTTCCTGCTGACAACCTACATTGTCTTTAACTGGGAAATTGTTACATTCAAACCTTTTGTTGAATCTGTCATTCCAGAATTTGATTAGAGGCATTATTTTAAAATTGTTGGGATTAGAATTTGGGAGAATTCAAATGAATTCCTGTTACTTCACCATCTTGGTTCAAACTGTACATGACTGACTAGTTTTAAAAACAGTACAATGATAAATGGGTAGGTCAGGTATTATTTATCTTCAAAAAGCGAGATTGCTGAAGCTAAGACTTTACAAGAATCCCATAGCTAATTGAGCATATAGCCAGCATACCTAATGCTTTATCTAATACTTTTCTACTTTAAGAAAAGGGGTGCCAATTAAGGGTTTTCCCCCAACCAATCAGAGCATATCTGTCTCTCTGGAGTTTGGCCCATGAGAATACCTTTCTCCATAAAGAATATGGGCATTCTCTTCTGGAAGAAAGACACTAAAACTGATTGGGGAACAGGCATATCACTGCTTTTAAACCTCCCTTGAATTAGTACAAAAGATTTGCATTGAAATCTACATAAAATTATAAACCATGAAATAATATTCTCTCTTCCAAGAAGGATTGACCAGTTCCAGAATCCAGCTTTTGACATCTAATTGATGACCCTAGCTTTTCCATGTAAATTCATTTTCAACAACCATCAAAATCATACTCTATATGGAGCCAAGGATTATGTAGCTCTTGATGTGATGCCATATACCCAAAGTACCCCAATAAATAACAAAGAAAAGGGGAAAAATACAATCCCCCTTGTCCAAATACTTAGCATGAACAAAAGAAGACCAAGACAATATAGTGCACTCTCTGTATTGTGTTCAGATTCAAGTGACACTTTCCCTGGCTTAAAAAAATTAAAATGTGTTTATTATTACTGTCCAGTATCTATCTTCGTAGACAGATGATTCCAAAACCAACCTCCCAGTGGAAAATTCACCCATGCAGATGATCAACTAAAAATCTGCGTGCAACTTTGTGAGAGAGCATCAAATTTAGAATCAACAGCAGGGCTTTTGGGCGCCAATATTCCATTTCAGGGCCCAAATTAACTGGAAATTGCTCTAGAGGAGTCATAAGCTGACATCTGTGAAGAATTTTCAGCAACTACTATTTTCCAACACCTGCCTCTCTAATTCAATGGACTGACCTTTATGAAGTTTTAAAGAATCTTGTTTTTAAGTTTGCTTCTCTTTAGTTAGACTTTAAATCTTAGGGTATTTGGGTATTCTTTTTGGCTATTTATTAAGAGACAGTGTGGTATAGTAGATAGAGTACTAGATGCAGAATAAAGAAAACCTGGGTTCAAATCTCTCCCAAACATTTACTAGCTATGGGAGTCAGAACACATCATTTAACTTCTTGGAATGTCAGTTTCTTCATCTGTAAAATTAAGATATAAACAGTACCTAACTCACAAAGTAATTGAGAGGAACAAATGAGATTATGTAGATTTAACTTAGCAAATTTTTTCTAGG
Organism: Pseudochirops cupreus; assembly: GCA_028627135.1. Lineage (NCBI taxonomy): Eukaryota > Metazoa > Chordata > Mammalia > Diprotodontia > Pseudocheiridae > Pseudochirops > Pseudochirops cupreus. The sequence continues at coordinate 4,737 of JAQQSU010012182.1, forward strand.
ATTAAATGAGATAATGTATGTAGAATTATTTGCAAACCTTAAAGTGGTACATGGACATGTACTATTATTATTAAAATTCATAGTTACATAGTCTTAGTTTAATTTAATTGAGATAGATCCAATTACCAAGAAGAATGATCTGAGAGAGCTGGCTTATAGTCTTGGTTCCAGTGTTTATGTAAAAGGGTAACGTTCCATTTTTTGGTCTCTCAGTCTTTAAAATAAGACTAATGAGTCATTTTGCCTTCATTCCTCAAGGAAAACTACATACTTGTAAAAAGGTTGTTTAATTTCATCAGCACAAGGAATTCCATCCACTAAAGCCAATAATGATCAGTCTGTGACTTAGTAGAGAAGTTCTTTGGTATTTTCTGAGGTGTGCACAGGTTAAATGACTTTTCCAAGGTCACATAAGTACTATGTCAGAGTGTTTGTTACTTCTGTTGCCAAAGAAAACTTATGAGAATAAAAATGGACAAATTCTCTTATCTTGCATTTTAGAAGACTGCATTCTTGTAAATTTTTAGGGACAATGCCTGTGAAGGTTTACAGAGGATTGATGTTAAGAAATGGTTTGATTATGGTGATGTAATCATTGTCATGCCACCAATGCCTCAGAACCCACCTTCTCTTCAATATCTTTGTCTTTGGTTTCTGTCTCCAAAACTCTACCAAAATTGCTCCAATAGTATGATCAATATTGTTATTGCTCAATCATTTTAGTTTTATCCTACTCTTTGTGATGTCATTTGGGGTTTTCTTGGCACAGTTGCTGGAACAGTTTAATATTTCCTTCTCCAGCTCATTTTATAGCTGAGGAAACTTGCACAGGGTCATGTAGCTAGTAAGTGTCTGAGGCCAGATTTGAACTCAGGACTTTCTGATTCCAGGCCCAGCATTCTATCCACTATAGCAGCTAGCTACCCTAGCAAAATTGACCAATAGAATGGCTTTTTTCTGAGTCCTTGTCTTCCTTTGTCACCATAAAGTATTTCTCATTGTTGACTACTCTTCTTTCTAGATATTCTTTAATTCCTTGCCTTAGAGACATTACACTCATTTAGTTAATAATGATAATGATAACAATAAAAATTCCCATGCAAAGAGTGCAATAGAATACCAAGCATTTTCTTCCCCAAAACTTTTAGAGGTAGATGTTACAAGTATCATCACTGCTGTTTGATAGATGAGGATACTATGGCTTTTAGAGGTTTGAACTTGCTTGTCCAACAGTTAATAAGTCTGTGAGGTCAAATTAAAAATCACATTTCTTGATTCCATATCTAATATTCTTTCCACTATACCATGCTAGTTTTCCTTCATCCTTAACTGATCCTTCTTTGTCTCCTTTATGTCTGTTTATGCCTTTTTTTCCACTCCCTTAAATTTTGTCCTTGGAGTTCTTATCTTTACTTCACTATTTCCCCTTTGAGAATGTCATTTAGTCCCAAGATTTTAAGGATCTCACCCAAGCATGTAACACATTATCTCCCACACTGACCTGACTCCAGAGCTGCTGTACACAAGCATCACCATTTCTGTTGGTATTGCCACCATTTACTCAGGCTTTCATATTTAACGATATCTGTTTTCAATTGTTGAAGGACTCACACATCAGATAAGGATTAGAATGAAAATGGCATAAGTTGCCTTGGAAATTAATAGTTCACCATTACTAGAGGTCTTCAAGAAAAGGTGGGATGGTTATTTGCCAGGTAAATTATAAAGGCTACCCTTGTTCAAATAGGGGTTGCCTAGATGATCTCTAGCTTCTCTCCCAACGAAAGGTAGTATGGCATAAGGGATAAAGAAATGTACTAGAAATTAAGATAGACCTCAGTTCAAATCCTACCTCAGACACTTACTAGTTATGATGCCCTAGACAAGTCATGTGTTTTTTCTAAACCTCAGTTTTTTCATCTGTGAAGGAAGGAAACAAACTTATTTTTAAATTAAGCACCTACTACGTACCACAGACTGTGCTATGGAAGAACTCATTTGATCCTCCAACAACCCTGGATATGTGCTTTATTATCCCCATTTTTACAATTAAAGAAACTAAGGAAGACAGAGATTAAGTAATTTGCTTTGGATCAAACAGCTAGTTAATGACTAATGTCAAATTGAAGTCACATCTTTCTGACTCCAGGTCCAGTGCTCTATGCTTTGAACCATCTAACTGCTTCTGCAAAATGAGGGAATTTGACTTAATGGTCTCTATAACCTGATCCATTCTATCTCTAAATCCAAGATCCTAAGAGTTCAAATTCTGTGCTTCTTTAAGGAGAATGTTTGTTGCCAATGCAGTCCTAGGAGATACATAGTTGGGTCTGGGTACCCAAGAGTCCAGTGGAAGCTATTAGGTGTTTATCATACCAATATTCTCTAAAGATATAGGGATTTATAAGAATAAATGAATAAATGAAGTATTTATTAAATATTCACTATGTACAAAGCACTGTGCTAAGTACTGGAGATAAAAAGAGAAAAATAAAGTAGTAGCTGTTCTTAAGGAGCTTACATTCCCATGGGGGAGACAACATGTATAAAAAAAGTTTTGGTTGCAAGTCAGATAGAAAAGTCCTATAGTCCTTAGGGTATAAAAACAAAGCAGATGGCAATTCCTCTTCTTTAATGTCATTTCCACCAATAAAATTATATCAAGATTTTGGCCACTTGATGACAACAACTTTGGTGAGGAGGAGGGGTTCTTCAAAGATGTGATTGTTGCACCAACAGGAGCAGTTGCCAGGCAGCATCTCCAGAGGAATTGCTTCCAGGATAATAACTACAGACATTGTACTGTAAGCAGCACTATTTTCTAACCTCTTGGATCCAGGGTCCTCTATTATCTCTGTCATGGTCTGAGGGTAGTATGGTTGTCAAGGTGGTGGGGGTGATTAGACTTATTTGTCACATCCTACCACCTGTCTCTCACTTGGGGTGTCCCAGGCCACAGTAAAACTGGTTTGCTTGCCCTGGGTGTGGGGGGCAAGGGGAGTTGGGGGGGGGTTGCTGTTGCTGTTGATCATGTAAAAGACCAGGACGTCCAGCCAGCTAATTTTGGGGGGGAAATAAGTTGCCAAATTCATTGTCTTTGTAGAACTTTAAAAGTTATAAAGCATTTTTTATTTGTTGTTTTTCACAACAACCCTGTGAATTAGGTATTGCGAGTATTATAAGCCACATTTTTAAGTGAGGAAACTGAATATTAAGAGATTAAATGACTTGTCCTTGGTTACAAAACTAAGAAATATCAGAGATGGCATTCAAACACAGGTCTCCTGATACTAAATCCAGTTCTTTGTTATATACTACCCTGCCTAGGAAGAGAGAAAGAATATCTCTTCAATTCTTGGATTTGAGAAATACAGATTCCTTCAATCAGGTAAAATAGGATTTTTATAAAGCCCATTGAATTATTAGACATACTGTTAGACTAAAACTTTGATCAGACTATTCAGAATAAATATCCTGTCTATTTTAATTTTGCATCTAACTGAAAGTTAAGCAAGAAACTGTTTTTCTATCAATCCACTTCTTGAGGATCTTTCTAAAATATATAAATTCATGTCCCTGTCTCAGTAAGTTGGGTATATTAATATTAAAAGTCTTTCTTTTTTAAAATTTATTTACTTTTAATTCACAACATTAAGTTCCACAAGGTTTTGAGTTCCCAATTTTCTCCTCCTCTCTCCCCTTACCCCTACCTCCTCCCATGGTAGCCTGGAATCTAATACAGGTTCTACAAATACCTTCACATTAAACATTAGGCAAGTTGTAAAGAAGGATTATGACCAATGGAATGAATGATGAGAAGGAAGGAACAAAACAAAACAAGAGAGACAGCAAGTAGTTTACTTCAATCTGCATTCAGACTCCATAATTCTTTCTCTGAATATACATGACTTTTTCCAACATGAGTCTTTTGGAATCATCTTATATCCTTGCATTGTTGTGAAGAGCCAAGTCTATGAAAGTCAGATACTATATGTCTATAATTGTGTACAGTGTTCTCCTGGTTCTGCTCCCCTCACTCAGCATCAGTTTTTATAAGCCTCTCCAGGTAAATATGAAGTCCATCTGCTCCTCATTTCTTATAGCACAATAGTATTCCATTACATTCACATACCACAACTTGTTTAGTCATTCCCCAATTAAAGGGCATCCCTTTCATTTCCAATTCTTTGTCACCACAAAAAGAGCTGCTATAAATATTTTTGTACATACAGGTCCTCCTCCCACTTGTATGATCTGTTTGGAATACAGCCCTAGAAGTGGGATTGCTGAGTCAAAGGGTATGCATATTTTCATAGCCCTTTGGGCATAGTTCCAAATTGCTCCCCGGAATGGTTGGATAAGTTCATACCAACAAGGTATTAGTGTTCCAATTTTCCCACATCTTCTCTAGTATTTATAATTCTTCCTGTTTTGTCATATTAGCCAGTCTGACAGGTATGATGTGAAACCTAAGAGTTGTTTTGATTTACATTTCTCTAATCGACAGTGATTTAGAGCATTTTTTCATATGCTTATAGATATCTTCACTTAAAACTGCCTGTTCATATCTTTTGACCATTTATCAATAGGAGAATGAAAAGTCTTTGTTTGATAAACTTTACCACGTCCAGGGAATCATTCTGAACATTAGTTTGCATTGTGCAATTTTCTAGATATTGAGGACATAGGAAACTAGACTTAATGAGTCCTGTTCTCAGATCATATGTGAGAAAATGCTTACTTAACTACTTGATTTCCAGCTCATTTTCTTGAGATTTTCCTTTTCTAGCCCCAAATTCAATGGTCAAAAAAGAAAGATTTTATTTAACAGACAGTCATTTTTAACTGATTTCCATTCATTTAAGAGTATCATTGCATTATCACTATTGTTTTCAATTGCCTATTTATACTAAGGAGAGTTTTACCTGCAAGCCTTTGGGCTCCTTTCATCATTGCTGAAATACAAATGAGAATTGAGGGACACAACAAACTGGAAGATGCAACCCTGAATCAATGAAACAAGCTTTTTTTTAACTCTCTGAGGTAGAATATTACAATTCAGACTTGTTAGAGAGGTCAGCTCTCCTTTGGGCATGTCAATTTACTGTAAGGACCCTATTTAGAGACCCAGTTTTCTCCTCGCTTTTGGGATTCCATCTGGATTTCTTACAACTGCTTTTGTGTTGCTGGACAATTTCTATCCCTGAGCATTTTCTAATTGAAAAGTCAGATTTTCAAGGCTATTATTTATACAAATACATGATAGTTTTGAGACCAACTTTTCCTGATTGCCTTCCCAACTTTCCAAAAAGCATTTCTTTCTATGAAGGTGTGGGCATTAGTAAGCATGAATGAGAAATGAGTTGAAGGCATCATGAGAGATCTAGCCGAGGCTAGACACCACTCATTCATTTTGTTATAATGAAGATTCTTTTTTATCAAGATTCAAATAGATGGCCTTGAAGAAAACAAGATTTTTAAGAGGCAGAGCTATAGAAAGAAGTACAATCCAAGTGTCGAGGGTACCTGGAATACAAGAATGGGAGACAGAGTACCATTAGGAACATTGAAAAAGGCACTTTGACTTGACTGTAGCATATATGAATGAGCTGTTGTTTTTGTTCAGTCATTCAGTCATGCCCCAAGGCTCTTCTGTCCTCCACTATGTCTCAAAGTCTGTTCAAGATCATATTCCATCTCATCCTCTGCCATGCTGTTTTCCTTTTGCCTTCATTCTTTCCCAGTATAAATGAGGGTAATGTATAGTAAGGCTAGAAAGGTTGATTGGGGACCAGGTTGTCAAGGGCTTTAGATTCCAAAGAGAAAAGTTTATATTTGACACTGGAGATGATAGGAAGACACTGGAGTTTATTGAGTAGGGTGACTTGAATTTTAGGAAATGACTTTGGCAATGGTGCGGAGGATGAATTGAAGAGAGAAGAGACTGACAGAGAGACAAATTAGGAGTCTGCTGCAGTAACCCAGAGCACCAGTGATAAGGGGTCCAGTGGCTATGTATGGAGAGAAGGCACAAGGGAGAGATTTTGTGAAGGTAGAAACAGTAACCTTTGGCAACTGATGATGCAGTACTGTGGGATGACTAAGGAACTGGAGATTGACACCTGCCAAGGGAAACTGATTCACTTGCATGTGTATTATATTCATCTAATGGAGTCTAAGCTTCTTGAGGGAAGAAATATCGTTTTTCATATTTCTCTCCTGGGTCTCTTGGATCCACTTAAGCTCTGCTTTGCCCTTTTAGTGATTTAACAATCCTTTTTTTAAAAGTTGTTTTGAAATAAGAAAAGGGAAGTTTACATGCATTTCAAAGTGAGCAATAGTTCATTATTGAGCAAAGTGAGATCTTAACTAACTGAAATCTAAATAAAAAGTAGCCTCAGCTAACTAGATTTCCAATTTTGCTAACTCCAGATAATAGCAAAAGGAGTAATTTTACCTTTCTATTGCCAAGAAGCAAAAACCTGAAGTCAGTCTGGTGAGACTTTGAGAAATGGGTGTCTCTCTTCTCTGTCATCTTTCTCCCCTCTCCTCTATAGTTGTCCCTCAAGGGAATACACTCCCCTGGAAGCAAGGGGTTTCATCAACCACCTCAGTTTTGTTTGCTTTTACACCTTGTCACTGGAAGTGGTTTCACACAATAACAGAGTGTTAATGATCACAACTCCCAGCTTTTTTTACAGAAATCTGCACTACATTTTCGTGGAAAGAATCTGCAGGTCACTAATCACTGGCTCTTCGACCCTCAGGAAAGATTTCACTCTACCCTGTGGTCCTAGGAGAGAGCAGTGGAAGGTGTTCTAATCAATAGAGCATTCATTTCTTTTTCCCTACTTCTCCTAAACATACTTATTCAGGCAAGTTGTCACTCTTCTGGCTAATCTATATATCTATTTCTCAGGCACCTTTATATATCTGGTGCATTTATCCCAGAGGCTTGGCTGCATTCACTGTATGTTAAGGACTCTGGCCTGGGTTAAGGTCATGAGAGAGGTGGAAGCCTGGGTGTCTTAAAGAGCTCCATTTTTTGTCATTGAATAGGAAGGCAAAAGATCAGAGGAAGCCACCTTGTTTTCACTGCCTCTGTGACATTTGGCAAAGGATGTTATGCATGCCAGGCAGAGGGGCATTGAGCATCACTCTAGCAGTGACAGGAGGAGTACATAAATGAATGACATCTTAGGTTTTTCCTCCTTTTCCTCCCTCCTACCACACCCCCTTCTGAGCTGT
>JAQQSU010012183.1:0-11984 GCA_028627135.1 Pseudochirops cupreus
ACTTTAGTGGGAAGTATCTTTGTGTGTGTTTTGGAGTTCCAGGATTGGTTTAGAGTCCTATTTTATGGGTATTTTGGGGTGGCCATGTGAGAGCTGCGATATGTTGCTGCTTCTACGCCGCCATCTTGGCTCCGCCCCCCGAAAGGTTTTACTTCTGATCAAGTTTTCTGTCACCATGATGTTTAAGTGATGGCTTTTACACTCTTAGGGTATCATAGGAGATAGCTTCAGTATAGTAGAAAGAGATGGGATTGAAGTTAGAAGCCTTGAGTTCAAGTCTCAGGGTCTGATTTCCTGACATTTACTAGCTGTGTGACCACTGGCAAGTCACTTTAGCTCTCTGGGCCTCAGCTCCCTGAACTGCAAAATGGAGATACTTATATATACATTCACTAGTAAGGGACAGAACACTGAATTGGAGTCAGGAAAACCTGAGTTCTAATCCTGCCTCAGGCGCTTACTAATGTGTGACTCAAGGCAAGTGAATTAAGCTGTTCCAGCCTCAGTTTCCTCATCTGTAAAATAGGAATATTAGTTAGCATTTACCTCTTTGGGTGGTTTTGAGGATCAAATGAGTTAACATTCGTAAAGCCTTTTGCAAATCCTAAAGTGCTCTATAAAAGTTAGCTATTATTATTCATTGTTACTAATGTCATTGTTATTATTATCTACTTCACAGGGTTATTATAAGAAAAGCACTTCAGAAATATGACATGTTTGAGAAGTTACAAAGTGTTTTCCTCTGAATGACCCCAAGCTTCTCCCTGACACAAAACTTCCCTTTTTTAACACTAATGTCCTTCCTGTGATGTATTCTGAACACTATCTCTAGAGAAATGACAGGCAAGGTGGGTATGAGGAGGCTATAGCACACTCCAGATATGGAATTCCATGAGAGAAAGAGGGTGAAGGGAAAAAAATGCATGACTGAAAGAGAAGATGGCCTGGTCTATTGCAAAAGTCGGAGATGACCAATGGGCAACTCATGTGCTCCACTGATATCTTCAGATATCAAAAGAATTCAAAAAAGTCCATCATTTGGTGGACATACCTCCCATGGAAAACCTATGGGAGAATATGGCCAAAAGTCACATGGGTTGGGCAGACATGGAGAGGTTGCCATTTATTGCATTTCAAGGAGGAAAAGCTCACATTCCTGAGATCATCAGTGAATAGAGTCTACTGCTTGTTGCTTCTGCCTCCTCAGGTGAGAAGACCTCAGACTTCAGGTAGGTTAGTGCCCTGAGCCTTCCATCTCCTGCTGGGCATGACATGTCCCCAGAGGAAAGGCTACTAAGGGCCAGACCATCTTGCAGGTGCTGTAAAGCAACCACTTTCATCTGTGCTAGCACAAGGCATCTTCCATGTCCTTCTGTCAGTCCAGTATCCCAAATGGGATATGAACAATCCCCAGTGCAAAGAAAAGAAACCCTACTTTTGATTTCAGGCCTCCTACTTCTTGCTTCACCTGTCCTTTGAAGGTAGAGGAGTGGTGCCCTCCACTCAATGATAGACATTCTCACATCTGGTCATACCTTTCACATTACAGTGACTCTGAACTCCTATAGATTATTATCCAAAGCTCATTCCACACCCCCTACCAACTGATTCCTCATTCCCATCCCTTTCAACCCTCCCATCCCAAAAATCTCATCATAACTCTACCCAGCCTTTCCCCTATGCCCTCTGGAATGCCTGTTCCATAGGCAACAAATTTCTCTTCATCTTAAATATATTCCTTTCCCATTCCTTCCATTCACTAGTTCTTATTGAAACCTGACTTCCCTTTGATGACACAGCCTGCCTGGCCACTCTTTTCAGTGCTGGCTGCACCTTGATTCATTCTCCTCAGCTTACTAGTTGAGGAAAGAGTGTTGGAATACTCCTTTTTACCATTGCCACTTCCAGGTTTTTCCCCCTTCCTCCATCACTCAGAAGCCTCTCTTCCTTTGAGATTCATGCTATTCATATATACCACCCAACCAAAATCCTAGTAGTTGTTGTCTACAGACACCCTCCCCACTTTTAGGTCCCTCTCTTTCCTTTCCCAAAGAATTTGATCCTTGGATTACATTCTCTTCTCCCCAACTCCTGCCCTTATACTAGGGGACTTCAGCATACATAATGATCTCCCTCAAATACCCTAACCATTCTATTCCTCAACCTACTCACCTCCCATGAGCTACTCTTCCACCCCACCTCAGCCACACACAAAGATGGTCACACACAAAAAAAATGATTTTGCCATCATCCACTAATGTATCACTTCCATGTTCAACAATTCTATCATCCCTTTATCTGACCATGATCTATTGGTTTTTCATCTTTCCCTCTGCCTTCTGTTACAACACCCTACTCTTCACCCACACTGTAATCTCCAGTCCCTTGATGCCTAAATTCTCTCCCAAACCATCTTCCCTGCACTAGCCACTTTCTCCTCTTTTCTCCATCTTAACTCCTTGGTGAACCAATTCAGCTCTGCATTATCATCCTTTCTTGAGTCTCTAGCCCCCTTATGATATTACTTATTATGCCCAGCCAAGCCTCGGCCTTGGATCACTCCCACCATTCAGATAACTGGATAGTTTTCTGAGCTTTTGGGGTGTCCAGTGTTACTCTAATGTTTCCTTTGTTTGCTCTCTGGGTTTGTACTTTTGCATTGAATCAGCAGAGGAAAGGAGGATGATAAGGAATCCAGTGTCCTATAGTGTTCTTGAGTCCTCACTCTCCAGCTGAACTCCCCATCAACCAGACAGTGGCGATATGATGGCCAATTAAAACTATCAGTGGCCTGTCTGCTGTTGATTGGCAACTCAGCCAACCAGTGACATTAGTGGAAAAGAGAGGAAATACTTTCTGGCCTCTATATTTCTATACACATCATAACTATTGTCGTTCAGTCATTTTCCAGCCCTGTCTGACTCTTTAGGACCCCGTTTGGGGTTTTCTTGGCAAAGGTAGTGGAGAGGTTTGCCATTTTCCTTTCTAGCTCACTTTACAGAAAAAGAAACTGAGACAAAAATAGGATTAAGTGACTTGCCCAGGGTCACACAGCTAATAAGTATCTGAGACTGGATTTGAACTCAGAAAGATGAATTTTCTTGACCCCAGGTCCTGTACTCTCTTTACTGCTCTACCTAAAACCTCCCCATCATAACTATTAGAATCCAATTATAGCTCAGTTTCTTTATAAGGCTCTGCTCTGAGTATACTAAGGCCTACCTGACTTCTAAACTGCTTCTGTTTGCCTAGAATTTGTACTCTCTGAAAGGATTTTTACTCTAGAGGAGAGCAGAACTGCATTTGATTCCTAGTTTGCTGTTTTTGGCCATCAGTTCCTTCAATTATAAAAGGAAGGAGGTGCTCTAGATCAGTAGCTCTCAACCTTCCTAATGCCGTAACCCTTTAATATTCATATGTGGGCATATCTGCATGTGGGCAGACCTGCCTGGAGACAGACAGAGGAGTGTGGTGTTTCAGTTCCTAAAACCATATTTCTGATGGTCTTAGGTGACCCCTGTGACCCCTGTGAAGGGGTTGTTCGACCCCTAAAGGGGTCGTAACCCACAGGTTGACAACTGCTGCTCTAGATAGATGCCTGCCAAGATCCCTTTCAGCCCTAAATTTGGGATCTGGTGATCCTAAAATTCAGGGGAACCATGAGAGTCCTATTAAAGTATTTGAAAAGTTGTCCTTCAGAAGAAAAGTTACATTTATCTATTTGGCAAAACTAGGACCAATGAAACAAAATTGCATAGAGGCCTATTTCAGACCAACAAAAGGAAAAACTTCCTAATGATCAGAGTTGTTCAGGTGTCACTAGCTGCCTTGGAAGATGCTGAGTTCCCTAATACTGGAGGTCTTTGAGTAGAGTCTGGGATGCTGTAGAGAAGATTTCTCTTTGGCTATAAGTTGAACCATGTGACCTCTGAGATCCCTTATTCCAGTTGTCAAATTATAATCCTCTGGTCCTATATATAGATTCAGTGACTGGGTGACCTGGAGCCTGGACATTCATCAGCAGCTATGGGCTTAGGTAAACAACAACAGTATTAGCAAGACCACCATCTCTGTTCAAGTCCCTCTACAATAACATTTGGGATTTTTTTAAGCCAAGTTCTGGGTTTAGGGGAGAGGGTTTATTCCTGAGGATGAGGCTGAGATTGTGACAAGGGCTGTCTGGCTACTATTCTTCTATCTTGGAATCCCAGGGCCCCACCTGAGTGGACTTTTACAAATGGAAACATTTCCCAGAGCGTAAATAGTTTTCTTCCTCCCCCCACCAACATCTGCCTGCCCTCAGAGCTTACTGGAGGATGAAGGGGGACAGGTCAGAGGTTCTGTCTTTGTTCCCAGTATGTTCCTGGTGTTTGTGATTAAATTGATTTGGACATGATGGATGTTGCTTTTCTGACTAGCAGAGTTCATTCTTGTTGGTTCTGTTGTGACATTCTCCATAGTAAAACAGCTCTACAAAAAATGCACAATTTATTCCACCCCACGCCCCACCCGAAGAGCATAAGGGGAAAAACTTCCTCCTTAAATTTTTCATAATAATCACAGAAGATTCCTGAAGGGCATCACATAGGGTTTCATGAAAATACATGTTTCGGGCCAGTGGTCCTAGCTTTGAGCCTGCCTGGGCTTTTTCCTGTTCAAATTGCAAACAAGTAAATCACTGCTTCGTGTAGTCTCCAGTTAGTAGCAAAGGAAATTATAAGCTCTTGCATATTTACTGTATTCAGGTTCTGTCAAATTGGAGATGGTTATGATAATCGGGATATGGAGAAATGTAGAGTGGTGGAGGGCGTGAATAACCAATTATTAGATTTTTAAAGAAGTAGCTTGTTTTGGTCAGAGAGGCAGATTCTCCCCTGTGGAACTCACTTTTTGCTTTTGCATGATATGGATGTAATTTAAAGTAGCCCTGGGTGTTCTCCTCCTGTTCTTTATTTAAGGTATTTATACAAGAATAAACCCCATTGAGATGAAGCATCACCTATGGAGAGTGGCTCTGCGGCAGCCAGAGTGATATTGATTGCGATTGCAGAAGATTGTGTTGTCAGGTCACTTTCCCACCATTGATTGTTGATTATTCTATAACACTCATCCCAGGCCTCCACCCCTCCCTCCTGCCAATCACGGCCACATTAATTGTGTGGACAAATTTAATCATTCCTTACTCGAGGCATTATTGCAATTTTGAGCCATTTTTCACATGCTATAAAAATGTGGTTGGGGTATTGAAAGGGGGTCATGAGAGAATAGGCTGCTGGGGAGAGCCATGGCCAATTTAAAAACATCACTATTTAAACAGATTCAGCTAGTAAATGTTGGAGGCAGTATTTGAACCCTGGCCACTCTTCCTTGACTCCCAAACCTATCACGTGATCCAAACGACTACCACACACTGTCTCTCCAAAAAGCTAAATGATATCTTCTCTCACACGTCCTAATGTGGGCATGTACCTAGTGCCAGAGGAATTCAGAGAAGCCTGCTTCATCCACGGGCAGGTCAGCTTTCGAGGACTGACATTCTCTTCTCCCTATTTGGAGAATCTTGAATAGCCATTGCTGTCAGGGAGAGATTTTTAAGAAGTAAATGAAACAAAATAAAGTTGTTGGGTCTAAATGCAACATCATAAACAACATAATCCCACCATCCTTAAGATACAGGCTATGTTATCACTATAGGACCATAAATCTAGAGCTGAAAGGGACCTCGGAGGCTGAGTCTGATCTCTTCATTTTACAGCTGAGAAGGGAACAAACATTTATTATGTCCAAGGCATTACCCTAAGTCCTTTACAGATATTATTTCCTTTGATCCTCACAATGATGCTGGGAGGTAGGTGCTTTTTTATTTCCATTTTATAGTTGAGGAAACTGAGGCAAACAGGTTAAGTGACTTGCTCAGAGTCACAATAGTCAGCAAGTGTCTGAGGTAGGATTCCTGACTCCAGGCTCAAGGCTCTATCCACTGTGTCACCTAACTGCCTAGCTACATTGAAGTAAAGTGACTTGCCCAAAGTCATACAGAAAGAAAATGGCAGAGGCAAGGTTTAAACCAGGGATAGGGAATTTGTGGCCTCGAGGCCACATGTGGGCCTCTTTTCACTGGGCCCTAGGGTTCTTCGGGGATTTCTATAACCAGTCCCTCTCAGATGGCATCCTCATACTGAATTCCATTGGATGGGACTATACTAGTATAAAATGACTTACTGAAATCACATAGTAGATGCTTAATAAATGTTAATTGAATTGAATTAAACTATAAATGAGGTATCAGGTTGATTACTGTATTTTTCTAGCCTGGATTGTGGGTAGCTGGCTATGTACTGGGTACAGGTATACCTACCTCACTCCATTCCTTTCCCCATTTTTCAGGGCCTCTCATTATCCAGTGGAGCTAAACAATGCCCCATCCTAGTGCCTGCTTAATAGGCATGATGGAGATGTTCACTAGAAGTAAAACTGACGCCCCAAAAAGAATTCCCCAGATGAACAATAGATTTGTGATTGAATGCAGACATGGAAATCCAAAGGGGGCTGTTCATCACCCTCTATCCTTTGCACATAGCCACAAGCTTGCACCTGTGATGCCATGGTGAGTGAGGAAGAAAGGTGTCACTTTAGGCCCTATTTCTCTCAGAGGAACTAGAAAAAGGAGAGAGGAATCACAGGAAGAGTAATTGGGTAGCCTGGCAAAGTGTTGTGGGTTCTATCTGCAACTTTTTTTCTTTGGAACAAGGGAGGGTTTAATTGGGGTTGATGAGTGGTAAGTGCTGGGGTTCCATCCAGAAATGACTGTGATGTAAAAACAAAAAGCATTTTGAAAGAGAACACCAACACCTGTGAGAATAGTTCATTAGGGTCCCTAACCTTTGCCATGGCTACTTAGTCCCCATGTAATGTTTACTGGCTTTTGGCACATAGAGATCACAGGATTTAAATCTGGAAAGGACTTCAGAGGCCATCTAGTCCAGATCTCTCATTTATACAGATGGGGAAACTGATACACAGAGAAGTTAAGAGACATGTCCATAGTCACATAGGTAGCAAGAGTCAGAGCTGAGATTTGAGCCCAGTCCTCTGATTCCAAAAGAGGCAGGTAGGTGGCACTAAGACTGAAGTCAGGAAGATGAGAGTTCAAATCTGGCCTCAGACAGGTACTAGCTGTGTGACCCTGGGCAAGTCACCTCTCCTTAGTTTGCCTCATTTTCCTCAACTGTAAAAAGGGGATAATAACAGCCCTGCCTTTCAGAACTATTGTGAGGATCAAACGAGATATTATTTATAAGGTGCTTAGTACAGTGCCTGGCACATAAATGCCATCACCCTTTCTACTGCCTCACTTGGCATTTAGTACCTTTCACTGTATTTTACTTGTCACCTAAATTCACTTTTATCTCTAAAGATAACCCTACAATCATTTCTCTAAGTTCACACTTTTCACTACGGCCTGATGGAGAGGGAGTGCCCTGGAAGAGAATTTTTCTCCCTTAATTAACTTTATTGGGAACTTTCATAAACTAAATTTACACCTGGTGACTATGCCAAGAGTAGGAATTCGTGTAGGTCTGGTGGGTAGAAAGAGAGAGGAGGGAGGCGTGGTAAAGAAGACATATTGCTCATTGGTATCACTTATGCCATCTATTAATGAATTTCTCATAAAGTGATTATGAGTCTCTGAATGGAGAGCATTGAGCCAATATAACCAACTCTCAGTTACATAGAGTTTTATCGTTCAGTTTGAGAAGGATCCAGAATTGGGTCTCAATTTGCTCTAGGTACTGTGGTGAATGCTAAAAACGAAAAAAAAAAAAAAAGAGAAAAACAAGTCCCTGCCCTCAAGAAGTTTACGTTCGGATGGTGGAACCAACATATAAACAACTATATACAAACAAGGTATGTACAGATTATATTGGAGATAATTCATCAGAAGGAAGCCATTGGAGTCTCCTCCTTCTTCCATCTTTCTGTCTTTTGGATGCTTTCTGGACTATTCCCGTATGGTCTAGTAGTAGAGAAAAAGAGGTTCAAAGCCACTCATTTCACTGCTTTAGTTTGGAAGCTTTTGTACAGATTAGGGTGGACTGGTGAGGATTTCCTTTCATTTCCCAAGGTCTTCTCCTGCCATTGTGTTGGTTGCTAAGATCTGGTTGGAGGGGAGAAGATCCTGAAAGACCCCTCTGATCTCGGGTGGGTTGAGACTGGGGGAGGGTTGGGGAACAGGAGTGTCTACTTTTCATCATCTAGTGAACAACTTCTTGAACAAGCAGAGGGCCTGCCCATAAGATAGGAATTTTTCTAGAACATTTTCTAGAACTGCTAGTCTTCCTAGGACATTTCCACTCTTGGAGCCACATTGCCAACATGTGTAAGAAACATGCATTCTGTCTCCCAGTCACCCTGTCCAGCCAACCATCAGGAAGCTGCCTTGAAATGTTTATCCCCTTCTTACTGGAACCATCTGGTGTAGATCTCACAGCCCTTGCCCAGAAATCTTCCTCTGTCTCTGTCCCCAGCCTTTACCCAGGCTTTATTCAAAGGTTGTATACCGATGCTGTTTTCTGGTTGAAGGTTATTAAAGATAAATAAGAAGAGAATGTGGCCTTGCATAAAGTCCTCATCTGCAGAATCTGGCACAGAATTACCAGCCAAGTTTTCGGGTCTGTGTTTCTAAGGCATTGGGAGCCCTGGCTTGGACCCGTTGCATCCTGCTGGTTCTCTCTATGCAAACGAAAGATGGCGGAGCTTTGCTTTGGCAAAGGAAACCACTGCTAAAGCTGCACATATTTTCTCTTGTCCATGCGGCCCTCGAAATGAAGTCCCAACCCCTGTGCTAAATTTCTAGAAATTGCTCACCTTTTCCTGTTTTCAAACCCCTCAGCTCTAGTTTGTGCTTACTGAATTTTTATGGCCAACAGTTTGGTATGTGAACCAAGTACTAAACAAGCATGATTTTAGCTTTGCGCATGATGTTCTAGGGAGGCATAAATCCAGCATTAACCTCATCCTAAAGAAGGGCTGAATGCACTTTAATAAAAGTCCCCAAAGGCTTCAGTGTCTAGTAGCCAGACAGAATAAAAAAAATGCAAAAGCATTACGGGATGTTATGAATCTTTCTATCAAAAGTAATAATAAACAGACTTCTTGTTTGTCTCGGTTATTAGGTTACATCCTTAAGCAGTATATTGCCAGACAAATCAAACCAGTGCAAAGATGATTATATGATACCAGCAAATGCCATCAAATAATTGCCAGCTTACTATGGTGAACTAGAGGTGGGTAAAGACTTCTATAGCTCGAAGTGTCTGACTATGATGTCCCCATTCCAAATGGGTGCCAAGACCACTTCGGTGCACTCATGCACTTAAGTAGCAGGAGAAAGCCAGACACACATCATTTGTTAGCTGAATAAAAATTCAGATGAAGTATTTTCCTGGCACGGTGCTAGGCGCCATCAGAAAAGCATTTTATTTTCACATGTCTGTGGCTGCCTGTTGTTTGGGCCCAAACTTCATCAACCTACAGGTGTTACTTGAAGTCAGACATGGGGTGGCCTCCTCTCCCAGGCGGCATACACACAGCATGTCACAACTGTCATTAGGATGTGTCTCATCCCTCATCAGGGTTCCCTAGATAGGATTTCCACCCAGAGTGTTTCAGAAGGTAATTAGCTGTTTGGGTTATCAGCCCAGAGTAGATAAAATATCATGCCGGTGGCCATTTTGGATGTACAGATGTTTTGGTTTGGGCACATCTGTAGGCAATCATTCCATTTTCTGGGCAGGAATGGTGTTTTATTATGGGATTATATGTGTAATCTTGGATAAATAGTAGAAATTGGAGTACTTCAGTTGGAAGACTTGTTTTCTCTCCCAAAGAGCAGTGTAAATAGCAAACCAGAAAGCATTTGCTCATTATTGAGGCAGTAAGCTGACTTGCCGGTTGTCTCCCTTCTGGCTGGTTCTCAGAGGGCAGTATGTAGCTCTCAGGGAGCAAGTTGCTTCAGGGCATGAGGAACGGCCTTGGAGGCAACTCAAAGCATCAGGCTTCTCAGCAGGTTGCCCTCGATGTACTGATTCTCCATCTTCATCATGACAGAAGGGGTCAAGCTGGCATCTGGTACCTGGCCACTAAAAAGGCTAGGATATTTCCCCCTGTCTCCCTCCTTGTTTGGTGGGGGAGGTGGGGAGGGCAGGTTCGCTTTGGAGTTGTTTTGGTTTTGTACCTTTTCCCCCTTTTTTTGTAGACAGCTGTGTACTGTCTCTGGCCAGCAGGTTTTCCCCCCGTGGGTGAAGAATGCTGAAGCACAAAGGTAGCATGGAGTCATCCCAGGCTGATATTGATATTTTGCTCCAATTCTGGTAATACATCTAATGATGTTATTCAGTTTTGTTTTACATTTCCAAAACAGATGTCCCAAATCCCTGTAAACTGATCTATGGTAATGCATTTAATTTTAACCTTCAACATTAAAAATAAAAACTGATCACTTAAAGCAGAAACATGTG
This sequence comes from Pseudochirops cupreus, assembly GCA_028627135.1. Classification (NCBI taxonomy): domain Eukaryota; kingdom Metazoa; phylum Chordata; class Mammalia; order Diprotodontia; family Pseudocheiridae; genus Pseudochirops; species Pseudochirops cupreus. Next base: position 10,521 of record JAQQSU010012183.1, read on the forward strand.
TCACTTCACCATAAGTTGGCATGGCACTTCATGTACCCTCTCACCACTTAACTGTTTTGGCTCTGAAGTATGGCTTCTCTCTTCCTCTTTCTCCTTAATGCAATCTCCATGTCCTCTCCTACCCTACCAGACTCTTCTGAATGAGCCTCCCCAGCTGCTAAGTATATGGGCAGATGGGAAACATCACTGCTGGTTAGGAATTGGGGGGGGGGGGTGCCCACCACCGCAAGTGACTTATTCAGAGATTATCTTCCATTTACTCTGGATCCTTCTTGTATGCATGAAGTTGTTTGCATCTTGGCTCCACCATTAGACTATGAGCTCCTTGAGGGCGAGTATTGTGTTGTTGCCTCTTTTTTTTGTAACTCCATCTCAGCACAGTGTCTGATATATAGTAAACACTAAATGCATATTGATTGACTTGAGTGGGAAGAACATTTGGTTTGTAAAGACTGGGAAAGGTCCTGAGGTTGTGTTGAACCATCAAAACAAACCAAGGTTTGATGAACCTCAGTAAATAATGACTACATCAATTTCATCCATTTTAACAGGTTTCAGTTTGATTCAGTTCAACAGCTAAGGACCGACAGTGTGCAAAGTGAGAGACAACGTGCTGTAATAGATAGAGAGCTGGCCTTAGAGTCAGGAAGACGTTGGTTTGAGGTTGGCCTTTGACACAACTCTGGCTTTGTGACACTGGGCTAATTTAACCTCTTAGAACCTTGGGCAGCTCTCAAGGACTCGATGGGATCTGCCTGCTTCAAGTGTCTCCCCTCTCCAATCCATTCTCCATTCAGTCACCAAAATGATTTCCCTAAAGTGCAAGCCCAATCATGTCACCTCCCCCCCCACACACATTCAGTAAACTCCAGTGGCTCCCTACTGCCTCCAGAATCAAATACAAATTGTTCTATTTGGTATTCAAATCCCTTCATAACCTAGTCCCCTCCTACCTCTCCTGTCTCCTTTACCTTACTCCCCACCTCCTTCACCTTACTCCCCGCCCATACTCTTTGGGCCTGTGACAATGGCCTCCTGGTTGTTTCACAGACAACACATTCTATCTCTCATCTCCAGGCATTTTCTCTGACTGTTTCTCATACCTTGAATGCACTTTTTCTTCAACTCCACCCACTGAGTTCCTTTACATCCCAACTAAAATCCCATCTTTTAAAGGAAGCTTTCCCCAGGTCCTCTTACTTCCAGTGCCTTTCCTCTATGAATTATTCCCCATTTACCCTTTATTTAGCTTGCTTGTAAAGACTGGTTTGCATGTTGTCTCCCCCAACTAGACTGAGAGGTCCTAGAGTTCAGGGGCTATCTTTTGAATCTTTTTGTATCCCCAGTGCTTAGCATAATGCCTGGCATGTAGTAGAGGCTTAATAAATGTTTATTGATTAACTGGTTCTAAGACTCTACATCATAGAACAAATACTATCTTTATTGGTTCAAGAGTTTTCTACA
>JAQQSU010012184.1:0-11984 GCA_028627135.1 Pseudochirops cupreus
AGCTTTTCCCTAGTAAGTGGTTCAAAGACCATTCTTCAGTTGTGAGGCCCTTCCACTGCAATTTCTCCCAAATGGTCTTGAAAGCAGCCCCTTTCTGTATGTAGCAAGCACAGGAGCGACAGATGTGCTTTTAATCCCCCTAAGTGATTTCTAAAGCATCCTTCTCTAGCTCAGAACAGCTGCCACTCATTAGGACGTTAAGACTTTTTCAAAAACCTGCCTGATGAAGAACTATTTCTGACCTTAGAAGAGAAAGCTGTTCTTATCTGGTGAAGGTCAAGGTCAGTAGCCAAGACAGAGATGTTCTGGAGCTTTCTGTCAATACAGTACAAAATATAACCATTATAGGCTGTCTGGGGGAATTGCAGAAGCCTTTGCAAGTACTCCCAGCCCACAATGATAGCCAGAATTCTGTTTTGGAGGACTGTAACAACGGTTGGACAGCCAACCTCATGAATGATAATTGCTTGGATATCTGGGAAAGTGAGACTATTGAGTGATGCACAATATTGGATGGTTGGATTTGGAGCTGGAAGGAATCTGAGAGACCATAAAGTCTAATCTCTTCATCTTCCAGATGAGGAAACTGAGGCCTAGAGAGAGCAAAAGACCTGCCTGAAGTCACACATGATGTATCAGAGGCAAGATTTCATCCCAAGGCCTAGGATCATAGGATCCTAGATCTAGAGGACCTTAGAGACTGTCAAGTCCAATCTTCATTTTATAGAACAGGAAACTGAGGCCAGAGTTTAATTGTCTTACCCAAGGACACAAGGAGTAATTACCAGAGGCAAGATTAAAATCCAGGTCCTCTGACTCCTAATTCAGGGCTCTTTACACATTTCAGGAAGGCTGAAATTTCCCTTTTCCCCACTGAGATGCTGTCAAGGCTACAATGTACTCCCTCTAAATACTTGGCAAGCTTTATCATTTCAGAAAGGGATTGCATCCTCATTTTCAAAATTCCTTTCTTCAAGCTGAATGGGCATCTTTTCTTCCCAATAGTCTGCTTTTCCCTCAGCTATTCTGTGAGCCCTTTCTCTGCCCAGCCTAGTACTCTCTCTCCCAAGAGCACAAGCTAGCTCTTTCCACCTGCTGCCTCCCTACTCTATGGGACCTTACTAACTACATAATCTCAGTCAGGAGTGTACAATGGGGGGGCTCACTTTGGAAAGAGTTGTGTGATTTGGCCAGTTGAGACTCTGGGCAGCCATTGAGCCCCCTGGCTTTGAAAACCCAGATGTTAGTGCTTCTCTCTCTGGTGACTAACTAGGTATGGATGTAATGGTCACACAGCTGGAAGCCCGTCTGCTGATCTATTTCTTTGTCTGCTTGTAACTTCTGCTTGTAACTTCTGTTCATATTCTTTGAAGTTCAGGGTGCTGACTTTTCCCCCTGAACTAGGTAAATGATACATGTTTGATTGATTCAAGTAAGATTGTTAACCCCCCAAAAAAGAGTGTACAATGCCCAGGTCCCCTTCATGTGTCTGAAGTGCCAATCTGCATCCAGATGGGAGTGATGGTATGGCATCTCCCAGAGACACCTTCCAAGCTTGTCTTTGTTATGAAACTACAACAAGGAATATTTAATTGGAGCAGAGAAACAGCTCTTGTAGGTGGAAAGAGCCCTAGATTTGTAGGCAGAGGAACCACAGGTGACCTGTCTGACCATAGGAGAATTGCTCCCTCTTCTCTGGGCCTCAGTTTTCCCATCCACAAAATGGCAGGCGGGGCTAGATGAGGACTAGGGTGCCTCTATAGAACTAAAGTTCCTTAGAGGTAGAAATTGTTTCTTTTGTGTCTGTCCCCAGTTCCTGGCACAAAGTAGGCTTTTACAAAGTGTTTGTTTTTTGAATGATTCCAGCTCTAAACCTGATCTCTTGTCTAAGGTGTTCCTCTCTGTGGGGCTGAATGCTGCAGGTGGCAGCTGAGAATTGGGTGGCTTGGTCTTTTCCCGTGGTTCCCGTGGAATTCACAATTTAGATTTTTGGTCTAATTCTCAGAGAGGGCTCAAAAACACGGAAACTATCAGGAGCAAAGAGAAGTGCTGCTGTGAGCAACATTATAGCAAACAAGCATCCCAGAAAAAGGGCAACTTCAAGGGGCAGACTCAGTGATGGCAGTGCCAGCTGCTGTGTGGCCAGACTTGGGCAAAGAGAAAGAGGAAAGTTGGCACACCTTTAGCTTGTGGGCAAACCCCTATGGAAGACAAGTGGGGATGAAGACCAGCAGGATTGGAAGTCCTTTGGCGTCAGCAGCAGAGCAAATGGCGCTCAATGGCTGGATCTTGAAATCTGAAGGCAGGGTCTCCAGAGATCTCTTCTGGTCTCTGAGCGTGAGCTTCCCCTCTCTGAAGATGTACAAGCCAGAGACAAATGCCTCTTTCTTTCCCCGTGTGGCACAGTCAGGCAGCAAAGCTGTACGAGTGCAGACGGGAGTGTACCTGGCAAACTTAGCCTTTGCCCCATCCCAAAGTGTGTAAACTAATAGGAGTGTTGACAGCTGCTCCATGTTTGGGAAGTATTTTGAAGCATAGATACCGACCTTAAAATAGAGAAGGCGACCTAGCCTTCAGCCCTATGCAGTAGCAGAGCCATGCCTGTCCCAGTTATTAATAGACTTTAGGCATGCACAGTTCTCACTCATCCTTAAAAAAACTCCTCTCTTGACCCTATCATTATCCCCTCAAGCTATCATCTCATAAAATAGGGCCACTCATTGCAGCAATTTGAATAATGACCCTCTATGTGATTTTGAAGAATTTTTCTATGAGAAGGAGAATTAATCAGTTTCTTCCACCCATTTTGCTTCCTATATATAGCTGCAAAGGCCTCTCCAAAGGACTGATTAAGTGGTAGCTCAACTCATCATCTGAACTAGGGAAAGGAAAAGAAGAAAGTCCATGCACAACACTTTTGTGCCCAAAGGAGATTTATTAAAAGACATTCTGGGTATCTGATTGAGGCCCCAGGGGGACTGAAAGATAGGAGGGATGCTCTGGGACTCCAAATATGTATCCAGATTGGGGGGGGGGGGTAGGTAGCACCTCTCCAACATAGCTTCCCAGCTTTCCCTTTTTGTACAGGAAAAGTTTCCTCTCTGCTGTGTCAGCGATGCTTTTTCCTACAATCCAGGATTGTGATTGGTAGGGAGGAAGGTGTTCTCTGTTACCTTGGCTTCCAGATTTACACTTTGAGATCTTTGAGCTCAGTAATTAGTTGAAGGGGATGAGGCATTTAGGATTAAGTTTAAGGTCAGTTTATAAGGGGATATGGAGGATCTCATCTGTGGTCCCAGATGCAGTGGAACCATTTGGGCCCAGATGGACCCTTACTTACCTAAGAAGTTAGAACTGGGGAGATGGTAAAAACCTTTTCAGTTATTTTAGGAGTTAAAGAAAAAGAAATTAAGAAGCAATCAAATGCATCTACTTATCTAGGATTATTGGTAAGAGATATGGGCATAAGTCTTCCCAGGGAGTTCTGCCTCTCACCCATATAGCCATTGCCAAGAGGATGGCCTTGGGCTTCTCTCTGAAGTCAGGATCAATGGCCCTTCAATGGAGATGACTGTAGCTATTTCTTCTTGGGATTATTCTACATAGGAATGCTCACTCAGATTCTATAGAGAAGGGGGAATAAACATCCAGTACACAAAGATGGTGACGTGGGGGCTATGGCCTCGGTTATGACTATGGCTGTGTATGAATGGGCGTCTGCAGGTGTATGTTCTCTGGGAAGCAAGATGGATTCATTTGCTGCATCCTTCACAGGGAGGAGGGCACTTGCAGTTACAAAATTCTAAGCAACGAGCTAAAAAAATCATGGCAGTCATGGACACTATGAAATGAATCACAGTAGTCATAGTTTAAATCCTATTACATTTAAGTCCTAGTAAGTCCTAAGGCCTTCAAAATCCCATTCTTCTCCATTTCTCAATCAAAAACCTAGAGAAAGCTGCTTCTAGCCTTGCTTCCACTTCCTCTCCTCTCACTCCTTCATCCTTTGCAGCCTGGCTTCTGGTCTCCTCCCTCCATGAAGGGAGCTCTCCAGGGTGACCAATGAGCTCTCGATTGATCGCCAAATCTCATGACCTTTCCCTTTAGTCCTCATCTTTTATTGGCCCCTCTATGGGATTTGGCACTATTGACCACACATTCATTCTGGAAATACTATGGATTTTCAAGCTTTCTCTTGGCTTTTCTCCTTCTTGTTCCTTCTCTGTCTCTTTCACTGAATTATCATCCATGCCCCAACTCTCACTATGACTCTATTCAGAGCCCTCTTCTCTCTCTACATTCTCTCTCTTAGTAATCTCATCAGTTCACATGGGTTCAGTTATTGCTTCTATATGAACAACTCAGGTTTTTACATCTAGCCCTTGTATCTCCTGACCTCCAATACCACAATACCAACTGCCTACCACCATGAACATTTCTAAATGTATTTCTCATAGGCATCTCAAAGCCAAATATGTTCAAAATAAAACTCATTATCTTTTCCCCAAAACCTCCTAACTTTGCTGTTTCTGTCAAGGACATCAGCAACCTCCCATTCATCTAGCTTCCCAAACTCAGAGCCATCCACAAGTCCCCATTCTCTTTCATTTCCTATCCCCATCCCCACACACATCAAATAAGTTTTGACCCAGCAATATCACTACTAGGTCTGTTTCCAAAGATGATTAGGGAAAAAGAAAAAGAATCTATACATTCTAAAATGTTTATACCAATATTGCTATTTTCAGATAGCTGGAGCCCTGTCTGTTGGTCTTTGTGCCGATATCTCTGCTTCTATTTTTTATACTCATTTCTTTCTTTGTAATCAAAGTAGGATTGTCAACCCCTTTAAAATCTGACTTTTCTTTATAAAGCAGATTAAAGAACTTGTGCTAGCAGGCCATCCTGGGTGTGCTAGGGTGCTTGCTAATATACCTGGCTATGCTCCTTGGACAACAATAGAATTTCATTGTAACTGGCCAAATAGAAAAATAGTAGCAGCCACTATAGATTCATATATTTAAGCAACTAAATTGTGTTTCTTACTTATTCATGAAAGTTAGTACTTTGGAAAATGGAACGAATTGATGAATTGAATTAACACACCAAAGATCAATCTTGCTTTTTTTTTTTTTAAGTACCGTATTTATGTCTGTCAGTGCTAGTGGAAGATTTGCAAACTCTGAGAATGTTTATTCTTGGTTCTGATTTTGTTTGCTGCCCCTCTCCTCTTAATCTCCCTTTCTATTCCAGAGGCATTGGTAACTAATATCCCATCAAAACATGTGAAGTGTACAGGTGCCAACATAATTCTGGCTCCATCAAGATATGACTATCTCCTCCCCATCTTGCTATCCCAAGCCAGAGAAAAGTGGAGTACCATTTCAATGACCCTAAGATTCTGACACTCAAAAACTTGAGCTTCTAGGTTTCTAGAGGTTTCTAGAGAAGTCTAAGATTCCTTTTGTTAATGATATTCTCAGGTTTAGTTCTCTACTTTAATTCACGGTCAGCCTAAAATAGAAGCCTTTCTTATCAAACTCAATTTTGCTAACTGTATTAAAGAGAAGACTTTTGGGGAGGCAATGGGGTAATGAATGACCCACAGAAAACTTCTCATGAAGTTTGTTGGTCAAGTTCGCTTTAAAAAAATTGGTGCCACCAAGTGGTAGAATTAAGAATATTGTTTGAAATTGAGGAGATGACTGTCAATTGGGAAATGGCTGAACAAGACATGGTTTATGATTGTAATGGAATACCATTGTGCTATAAGAAATGACAAGCAAGAGGCTTTCAGAAAAATCTGGGTAGACTTATGAGCAGAACCAGGAGAACAATGTGCACAGAAACAACAATATTGTAAGGATGATCACCTCTGAAAGCCTGATTAAGAGAATGTTTCACAACAATTCCAAAGGATTTATAATGAAAAATGCAGTCTACTTCCCGAGATAGGACTGATTGACTCTGAGAGCAAATTGAAACATACTTTTTCACTATCTTTATTTGGTTTTTTTTTTGCTTTTTTTGGCAAAATGGTTAATATGAAACTATGTTTTGGATGACTTCACATGTATAATGGACATCCTATTTCTTGCCTTCTCATTGGGTGGAGAGGAGTTGGAAGAAGGAAGAGAATTAAAAACTCAAAATTTTTAAAATGAGTGTTAATAAAAAAGAATATTTTTAGACTCATTTGTTTTGACAGACCATAAAACTAATAACCAACCTTGTTTTTTTTTTTTTTGAGTCTTGGTTACTATAGAAAAGCAAGAACTAGCATGATCATCAATTTTGCATTTGGAGGAAATCACGTACTCTTCATACCAACAAGGAAATACTAAACTTATCTTGCTAACAATGAGAACAATAACAATAATAATAATGGATAGCATCTTTACTTTGCATACATCTTGATATGGTAGAGAGCACACTAGATGTAGAGTCAGGAAGATGTGTTCAAATTCCATCTCTGACACTTACTACCTATTCAACTGAGAGTCTTGGATTCGATGGCCTGTTAGGTCCCTTCTGGCTTGGGATCTAGGATCCTATCCCCTCCATTAAGATTCTCCTCTGTTGTCTTGTCAAGTTGTTGGTTCCTGAATAATGTAAGACTCTGCCAGTAAGATATTGGTTTTTTTTTTAATTTTTTAAAATTTTTTGCCTTTTTCAGGGGCAATTGGGCTTAAGTGACTTGCCCAAGGTCACACAGCTAGTAAGTGTTAAGTATCTAAGGCCGGATTTGAACTCAAGTCCTCCTGACTCCAGGGCCAGTGCTCTATTTACTGCATCACCTAGCTGACCCCAAGATATAGGTTCTTACAGGTCCTACAAAGCTGGCAATTCTCTCTGTATGGACTTAGCAATGGACTGTGTGTCTTTTGAGCACCATCTAACTAGCTCTGAAGAAATTCATCCCCCAAAGGGTCAGCTACCAGGTATAGTATTGTTTGCAATTTTGGCATCTCATGAGGAGGATCTCCTTAGGCCGCCACCACAGTGGAAGGTGTACCTCCGTCAGGGATTCTCAGACTTTCTTTACTTGTGGCATTGTTGTGTTTGTCCTTCATTCTCAAAGAGGACCATGACATCAGGGAGATAGGATTAACCTAGAAAGGCCAAGGTCACCCACTACATCATGGGTCGTCTTGATTTATATCTTGCCACTGGACTTTGATGACTGGAGGAGAAAGAGAGACCAATGAAGTTTCAGACTTTCCTGACTCCAATTTCCTCAACTGTTAAATTGGGATGATAATCATACCTACCTCTCAGGGTGGTCATGAGGATCAAACAAGCCCTTATTTGTAAAATAAAATGTTTAGTATAGTACCTGGCACATAGTATGTATATATAGTATATATAAGTATATATATATATATATATATATATATATATATATATACACATATATGTGTGTGTGTGTGTATATAGTAGGTATAAATACTTAATCCCTTCCCCCAACTCCAACCACAGCACCTCTTCTATTGTACCACTTAGCCACCACTAAGATGTTAAATGAGTCTCCCAGGGTCACAGCCAACATGTATAAGAAGCAAGATTTGAACTCACATCTGATTTCAAGGCCATCTTTCTATTCACTGCACTCTGCTTTAGAAAAGTTGTGGGATACAAAATAAATCCACAGGTTTATTACCAACAAAACTTAGCAGGAAGAGATGGGAAAAAATCCGTTAAAAAACCCTACAGAACGCATCAAATATGAGGAGTCTGCCTACATAAATACAACAACAGAGCATTCTTTATGGAAATAAAGACAAACCTTAATGCCTTGCTCTGGACTGGCTGAAGAAATAGAATAAAATGACAATAGTACCTAAATTAATTAATTTATTCATTGCCATAACAATCCAACTACCAAAGGATTATTTGAGGAACCTAGGCAAATTAAAATGAAATTCACATCAAGAAACAAAAAGGTCAAGAATCTTGTGATGAATTTCATTTTAATTTTTCTAACTTTCTCAAATTAGATTGTTATAGCCCTCAATAAATAAATTAATTTAGGTACCATTGTCATTTTTATGATACTGGCTTGACCTATCCATAAGCAATTAATGTTTCTCCATTTATTTAGTTCTGTCCTTATTTCTACAAAGAGTGGTTTGTAGTCAGATGCATATAGTTCCTAGATGTGCTTTGGTAGATGTTGTTGTTCAGTAGTTTTTTCAGTCATGTCTGACTCTTTGTGACCCCATTTGGGGTTTTCTTGTCAGAGACTGGAGTGGTTTCCTTCTCCAGCTCATTTTACAGAAACTGAGGTAAACAGGATTATAAATGACCCTACCAGAGCCACACAGCTAAGTGTCTGAAACTAGATTTGAACTCAGGAACATGAGTCTTCTTGACTCTTGGCTGGTGGATCTAGCTACTGCGCCACCTAGTGCCTAACCGTGGTAGATACCCTCCCAGATATTTTATGCCTCCTGTGGTTGTTTTGAAGAGGATTTCTCTTTTTAGCTCAGTAATCCACAGGGATGCTGATGACATATTTGGCTTTATTTAATGTCCTGAAACTTTGCTAAAGCTTTCTGGCATAAATTTTATGTATAAATACAATGATATTTTAAAATTAACTTTGGTTGACTCTTTGGGGCTTGATAAGTAAATCATCATATTTACAAAAGGCAATAATTTTGTTTCCTCTCTCCCTCTGCTTATTCCCTTGGCTTCTCTTTTTTGTCATATTTCTAGGAGATGTCTAAGACTATGTTAAATAATAGTAGGGATTTTTGTTTTATTACTAGTCTTATTGGAATGGTCTCTCACTTTTTTTTCATTACATAGAATATTTACTCTTGGATTTAGATAGATATGCTTTATTCTATTGAAAAAAGTCCACTTATTTCTTACACTTTTTTCTGTTGTGAATAGAAACCAATGTTGGATATAGTAAAAAATCCTTAAACCTTTTCAGTACCTATTGATATAATCATGTGATTTTGAGTATTTATGTGATTAACACAATTTATGGTTACGTATTGTCTTCATTACATTGAACCAACCCTGTGTTCCTGGTATAATATAATTCCTGGTATAAAACCAACATGGTCATAGTGCATAATCTTTTTAATTTGTTGTTGTGGCCTATTTGCTAATATTTTGTTTAAAATTTTTGTGTTCATGGTCTGTCACATATTGGTGTATCATTTTGCTTTCTCTACTTTGACTCTCCCTTGTGTAGGAATCAAAACCATGTTTGTGTCATAGAAAGCATCAGAAGGGTAATGTATTTTGCCATTATTGAAAATTATTTATATAATATTAAAATTAATTATTCTTTGAAAGTTTTGTAGAAAATCTATCTGGACTGGAGTTTTTCCCCTTTGGGAGTTCATTTTATGACTCATTCAATTTGTTTTTTTTTTTCTTTCTGATATTGGGTTATTTAAATAGCATATTTCTTTCTTTGTTAATATGAATCCTCTGTATTTTTGTAAGAATTCTTCCATTTTATCAGTTTTATTGGTATGTAAATGGGCAAAATAGTTTCCAAAAAATCCCTTCATTTCCTTTTCAATTGAATTCTCCTTAAAAGTTTTTTTTTATACAATTTGGTTTTCTTTCTTTTTAAATCAGACTGTGTATTTTATTAGATTAAAAAACAGCTCCTACACTCATTTATCAGTTCAATAGTTTTTTCTTTCAATTTTGTTAATATTTCTTCAATTTCCAAAATTTCTACTTTTTTGCTTAGCTGAGAGAATCTGGTGTTCAGACTTTTTTAGCTGTATGCCCAATTAATTGATTTGTTCTTTCCTCTTCTTATTGATGACAACATTTACAAACATGCATTTGAGCCTAAGAACTATTAGCTGCATCCCATGAGTTTTGATATATCGTCTCATTGTTGTAATTTCCTTTGATGAAATTTTCTATTGTTGCTATAACTTGTTTTATGATCCACTAGGTCTACAGAATTATGTGATTTACTTTTCAATTACTTTTAATTCTTTATTTAAGGACCCCTTGTTGAATATTACATTACATTGCTATAAGTAAATAATATGCTTAATACTTTTGCTTTTCTGTATTTTGGATGAGGTTTTTGTACCCCAATACATGGTTAGTTTTTGTAAAGATGCTATGTACTATACAAAGGTGCTATAAGAAGCATGTAAATCTCTTTCTGTTCAGTATTTCCAATTATATTTTCACATTTCCATTCAGTAACTGCTGGCAATCTATTGTCTATAACTTTTCAAAAGTTCTTTTCACATCCTTACCATCTTTCTTGTTTATCTTTTGGTTAGATTTCTCTAGGTCCAAAAAGGATACATTGTACTTAGTTTTACTATTGATTTCTTTCTCCAATTTTATTAACTTTTCCTTTAAATAATTAGAGGTGATTCCCCTAGAATCATACATTTTAAGTATTGATGTTAATTCATTACCTATGGTGACTTTAAACATAATGTATTTTTGTAACATATCTTTTTTATTGTGTCTATCTTTACTGTAGACATATCTCAGATAACGATTGTTATTCTTGCTTTTTTGAGTTTAGATGCGGCATAGCAGAATTTGCTTTAACTCTTTATTTTAACTCGAAGTAAATCTTATGTTTTAAATGTGTTTCTTCTAAGCGATGTATTATTAGATTCTGGTTTTTGGCTGGTTCTGTTATTCTCTATTTTAATGGATGAGTTCATCTCATTCACTTCCCCAATCATATTGTGTATTTCTCCCCATCCTTTTAGCAAATAAAAAGGTAGTAAAAGAGAGGGAATTTACTAGACACTTGTTTTCTATAAATGTTCTGTTGTAGCTTCTCCTTGCTTCTCTCTGGATCCCAAGTTTTTAATCTTTCTTCCTATCCTTTTGATTACGTCTCTATGTTCCTCTATCCAACATTCAGATTTGTTTTTCTTTTGGCTACTCCCTTACCTATCCTGCACTCCCCCTTAAATTCTCGCCAATGTCCCAGTCCCATCCTATTTCACTTTTAAGCACAATATATTTTTATGCCAATGACCGACGTCTGTCTGTCTGTATATATGCGTTCAGTGGGGAGGAGGGAGGATGGGGGGGGTGGTTAGGGGAAATAAGGTAATATGTATTTGTGTTCAATAGTCCTTTATCCAGTCCATATGACAGTAAGGCTCATGAGATGCTCACTCCCCTGACCCTTTCGTCCATGATCAACACTCTTCATCCCATGAATCTCTATAATATGATTTCTACCCCCCCCCATTTCTTCCTCAGTATAGTACCTTGTTCCTCTCTTTTTTGTCTTCTCCTGAGACCATTAAAATAGAACAAGGCCTCCTAACACACACAAAAGGCCTCTCTCACGTTTACCTTTCTCTATGACCCTTAAACATTTGGGTTTTGAGCAGACACTCATTTCTTATCTCCCTATTCTCATGTAAACAATCCATCCTCACATATTCCTTTTCAATTAAATAAATGTGTTTCTATGTTTCTCTTAGCTTTTCATTTTCAAACTGTCTACTCTGTTCCATTCCTTTCATTAAAAATAATTAGAAAACATTTATTTTATTAAAGATTAGATTTTGTTTTGCCAGATAGGTTGTTTTTAGTTGCAGGCCTCTCTCTCTGGTCTTTTGGAATATTGGGTTCTAAGCACACTTGTCCTTTATAGAGGCAGCCACTAGATCTTGTGTGATCCTTAGTGTGGTTTCTTGGCATTCAAACAATTTGTGCAGCTAGGTGGCACAATGGATAGAGCACTGGGCCTAGAGTTAGGAATTACTGATTTCAAATCCAGCCTCAGACAATCACTAGCCAAGTGACCCTGGGCAAATCAGTTAACTTCAGTTTCTTCAGTTGTAAAATGAGGGCAATAATAGTGCCCACTTCTCAGGATGTATCAGCAAGCACCCCAGCACAACCAGGGTGGCTGCTAGCACAGGTTCTTAGATCTGCTTTTCTAAAGGAAAGCAACTCAAAATGGGTTAACAATCTTACTTTAATCAAACATATCATTTACCTAGTTC
>JAQQSU010012185.1:0-11984 GCA_028627135.1 Pseudochirops cupreus
TCGCTCAGTCCCCCTGCTGCCTGCAGGCCGTGGGCGGGAAGCTGCAACACTGAGGCGGGCGCAAAACCTCTGCCTTTCGCTTTTCCGCTCTGGAGGCCTTCTGGCCGGACTGCTTATCTCCCCCTTTCAAAATTCCCACTCGCAGCTGCTGCTAATCCGCTCACCTGAGAGGCTCCTGCACTCCTCCCGCTTTAGGCCAGGCTGGTTTCGGTTCGCAGTGCTGATATGGTTCCTTGTAGCCAAGCTGACTTTAGTGGGAAATATCTTTGTGTGTGTTTTGGAGTTCTAGGATTGGTTTAGAGTCCTATTTTATGGGTATTTTGGGGTGGCTATGTGAGAGCTGCGATATGTTGCTGCTGCTATGCCGCCATCTTGGCTCCGCCCCTTGACTGATGTTTTTAAACTGTCACTAGCCTTCAATTTAAACAAATATAAAATTTTATTCTATCTATAATAGTGGGAAGAGAACAGCAATAGAATCTGGTAATCAAGGTATTATTCCTGTACAGTCAAAGGAAACAGGTTCAAATTCTGCTTCTGATGCTCAGGAACTGTGTGGCCTTAGGTAAGTCACTTAGTGTCCACGGACTGCTTTCCCTACCTATAAAAAGAAGGGGTTGTGCTAGATGGCCTCTGAAGTTGCTTCCAGCTCTGGATGTATGACTTTCCTTGCCTATAAGAGATTGGACTAGATATCCCTAAGGTATGACATTCACTGATTGAAATTTGAATCAGTATTCATAAAGCCCCTTCTGCAACAGGGTGTTAACACAAAGCACAACTGTCCAATAAATACGGTTGTAAACAAACCTTCAGATTTATAAGCATGTTTCATGATGAATGGTTATATGCTCTAACTAAGCTCTGAATAAATGAAAACTGAACCCTGGGCTCTTGTAAGTTAACTTTCACTTTGGCTTGCCCCTGGCAAGGACTTCATATAATTTCCCAGCCATTCCCATTTCTAAACCATAAGACCACAGTCCTGGACATCCTACTCGTGGTCTCCCACTAGAAACTGCATTTTCTTTCTGAGACTGTGAGCAGTGATGTGAGCTTTCATCCTCTACTGCCCAGAACCAAGCCACCATATATGCAGTCACCTTTTCTAGTCCCCCTTCTTGTGTGGTCATCTCCTTTCAAAATTTAATCTCCTTCAGGGCAAGAACAGTCTTGCTTCCTTATATGTATAGCCTAAGTACAGTGCCTCACCGTAATAGTAAGAGATTAATAAATGTTTTTTATTAAAATTTTGATTTATTATGTAACTCAGCAAAGAGATCAAATAAATATACAAACAAAGCTCATTCTGCCTGTGTACTATATTCTAAATACGGCTTATCATCCAAAAATAAACTTGGGAGAATGAAAAAACCATCTTTGTTATATCTACATGAGCCCATCTCTACCCATTTGAGAAATATTCATCAGGTTTCTAAGGAGACAAATATGGAAAACTTTAAGCTTTTGCTTTCAATCTAGGTTAATCATTTCAGTCTTCTATATTTATCTGTCAAAACACTGAAGCCTTAATTCTGGACTTCCAGGCCCAAATTTTAGGTAGAACATGCCCATTTTGACATGGCCAGGTGATACTTGAGCTTAGCAGTGAGTTTCTGGATGCCCCCAAGTACAATAACACTAGCTATCCTAAACTGAGCAGCTAAGTGCTCTGCCAAGATCACAAGAGCTTGAGCCAAGTAGTCTCTGAACCTCCTCAACACCTGCCTGCATCACCGGCAGTCCGCCCACATGATGATAATCTACCTAGGTTCATTCCCCAACAGTTTACATATTCTCAATTCCATCTTACTCTCTCCACCTGTAACACTGATGAGATACAAAATATTTTAAGGATCAGATCACACAGTATAATGAGCACTCTATTCAAAACTAAATCTTATCTAAGAAACTAAAGCAGCGGTTCTCAACCTGTGGGTAGCGGCCCCTTTGGGGGTTGAACGACCCTTTCACAGGGGTCACAGGGGTCGCCTAAGACCTCCAGAAAACACATATTTCCGATGGTCTTAGGAACCAAGACACTGCTCCTCTATCCATCTCCAGGCAGGTCCGCCCACATGCAGATACGCCCACATACAAGTATTAAAGGGTCACGGCATTAGGAAGGTTGAGAACCAATAAACTAAAGCATTCACAATTCATAACATAACAGCTTATTGCCAGGGCGGCCACACAGCCTTAAACAAAACATATCATTCAGTATATAACATAACACTCACTATATAACATGGCACACAGCTTATATCATTGCACTCAGTATATATTATACAGTGGGGGTACCAGGCCAAGGTCTTCCCTAGCGTAACACATCCCCAGGGGTAGCAGAGAATACAACACAATCCATGTCTAGGTCACAGTAGGTTACAAAAATGTCTGCCATCAAAATAGTGTTCAAATCCTAAAAGTCTTCTTAGGGGTATGTCCCTTCCATGCTGCCACTGCAAGCTCTCACCTGGCACTCTCAAGTGCATGTATGCTCGAATGAGCCAAAGAGTTCAAGTCCTAATACTGCTCCAGCCCCAGCTTCCAAGTCCTGAGGGGTGGCTCACTGCAAAGTTTTCATCTTGACAGGGCTAAATTCCCTCCTGCAGGTCTGTAGATTGACTACTGTAGCTCTTGCCTGGGTTCACAAACAGGCAGCTCTCCACTCCTGCTTCATGTCTCACCTCATGGAGAAGAGACTGCTCCATTCCAAAGTCTCCCTGCTCCTGCCTGAGTTCAGGCACAGCAGGCTCCAGGGACTCCTGCCCCCAGTTTCTATCTCTGACCTCTTGAGCAGCTCATCCTCCCCCAGCTTTAAATGGGGAGGGGTTGCTCCACTATGGGCTCTGGGCACAGCACACTTTCAGGGCCTCCACCCCTCTGAACGCTCAAACTCTGCTTCTGGCCACAGCCTAGGCTGAGAAGTTCAAAAGAAACTTATGTCCTCACTCCTCTGTTAGATCTATAGAAGCTTTAGCTACAAAAAGCAACACAATAACAGAGAAACAAGGACAACTATCCCATGCTCACTAAACCCCATAATTCCCTTTACTCTGCACAGAGCCTGCAGACAGAAGATTCATTCTTAATCCATCAGAGATCTCCTTCCCCTCTATCAATCAGGTCTCCTCTTCCCTATCAGAGTTCTCTTCTTCACTAAGAGTTCCTGCTGCTGCTGCTGCTGCTAGTTTTCCTCAACGCTCAACGCTCATTTTCTTCTTTACTTCTTCCTTTTTTCTTCTTCACGTTCATTTTCTCAACCCATTCTCTTTCTACACACACACACACACACACACACACACACACACACACACACACACACACACAGCTTTTCTCAACACCTGATTGGTTCAAAGCCCGCAGCTGTGAATTACCAGCTCCTAAAAAAGAACAACAAAAATACCAACTTGCTTGCGCTCACACCACCCCACTGACAATCCTGAACCTTGTCAAAGATCAACCCACCTCCCCAACTCCACCTGCCCAATTTCTCATTCCAATTCACCTCAACTATACCCCAGTGTCCCACTCCATGGTTTTCTACCCTTTCTACTGTGTCTCATAGAATTCCTGCTCTACAATTAACAAACTACTTTTTAATCCCTCTTCTCCTCTTCCTCTCCACTCCCTTTTTTTCTCTCCTTCTACTTTCTAACATTCACTGACACATGGGGTTTACTTTGTACACTACATAAACAACAAACAATTATTAAACTCCTATTACGTGCCAGGCACTGTTCTAAATGCTGGGGATACACATAAGAAAAAGGAAAACAGCTCCTGTCTTCAAGAAGCTTATGACCTAACAGAAGAAGAAAATATGCAAAAGGAAGCTGAAAATCAAGGAGAGGGGATGAGTGCCAGAGTACCTGAGTACAGATGCAGGAACAAGGATGGTGGAGTTGAAATCAAGCAGAGTAGCTAATGCAAATGAAGAAAAGGCTGACATTTTGAACCCTCTATAAATGGTTGACATCGAAGGAGTTTTTACTCCACTCTCCAGCCCACTAACCAACAAAGGTGGACTCACAAAGCCATGCTCAAAAGGTATATTCAAAACTTACATTATCTAATCTCAACTGGGCCCTGAATACAAATAAGGAATACTGCTACTTTTCCCTAACTGCTTCTCCGTTCCACTGAAAATCTAAGCAGATTTTCTCTCCTCTCTCTTCAAGTCTTCCAGAGCCTTCACTCATGTCAAATAAAGATCTCACTTCATACTTAACTTCAAGGGGGCAGAACCAAGAAGCATACAAGCAGAAAAACTCTGTGGCTCCCCCCATAAACACCTCAAATACCTATAAAATATGACTCTAAACAAATTTTAGAACCCACAAAGTAACAGAGAAACAAATCTCATGCTGAAGACAGCTTGGCAGGTGGGCAAGAAGGCTTCATCACAGCCTGCTGGGAGCCAAGTCCAACCTCACATGAGCCCAGGGTTTTAGCCCCAGGGTGCCCTGACCAACAGCTACAGCAGACTTCAGGAGAGTGGATCACCAGCAGCAGTGGCGGTTTCAAGAATTATCAACCCACAGAGGCCAAAGAAAAAGTGAGAGGTCATTGGCACTCTGTTGGAACTGGGGGGGGGGGGAGAATTGCCCTCTAGCCTCTGCCCCCCAGAGTTAGAAGTGGGAGGTGCAGCAGCCCTGCAGCCACCTCCACATGGCTACTTCAGAGCTCCCAGCCTGGAGATCGTAGGGGGCCAAATAACCATTCAGAGGGTAATCGCTCTTGCTTTAACCTGCCTGGATCTGGATTGCTGTCTTGGGTGGTAGTCCTGAGGTGTCTGACCAGTAAGCCAGAATTTGTGGGAGCTGTAAAATAAGGGGCCCTCAATAGCTCCAGCAGCTGTGAAAACCCCAGCAATTTCAGACAAAGTTCTCCTCTCTGGAAGCAGAGTTCTACTGTGGCAAATGGCTCAAAAGTCAAGTAATTGAGTGGCAACATGAGCAAGCAAAAGAAGCAAAGCTTGGGGACAAAAAGGATCAAAGCATGGAATAGGAGGAAGACAACAAAATCAGAACTCCTACACCAAAAGCTTCCCAAAAAAATATGAACCGGTTACAAGCCATGGAGGACCTCAAGAAGGATTTTGAAAATCAAGTAAAAGTAGTACCGGAAAAATTGGGAAGAGAAATGAGAATGATGCAAGAAAATCATGAAAAGACAGTCAACAACCTGACTGAAGAAAATAACACCATACTTAACTTCAAAAAAAAAAAAATAATGACCTTCCAAGTCTTAGGCTCCCTCTTCTTCTCTTCTATTCATTTCATATATCCCTATGACATTATCCCCCATTATTTTCTCCTTTATTCAAGTCTTTGTTTAATGTGGTCACTCTCTTTAACATAGTCAACCTTCCAAGTATACCTTTGCTCCCATCCTCCTACATTTTCTTCTACAGATCTCCCAGACTACCATCTTCTCTCTCTCTCTAATCCTCAACCTCTCACTTTATACTGGCTCCTTCACAACTGCTTGTAAATACACCAAGTCTCCATTATCCTTAAAAAAATCCTCATTAGATCCTACTATCTCACCTAACAAATCTATCATTTCTCCCCTTCTCCACTAAAGTCATTAAGAAAAGTCATCTCCACTGTACTTCCACTTCTCTCACTTTCTTCTAAACCTTCTAAAATCTATCTTCCAACTTCATTCTTCTACAGAAACATCTCTCTTCAAACTTATTAACTGTAGTAGGAACAATAGCTGTCATGTAGAGTAGGGCAATTTTTCCTTAAAATAGTAATGAACATGTGTTTTCAAGATAAATAGGTCAGAGACTAAATCTTCGGTTCTTGACATAGTTTCTTGGTGGCCCGAGTACAAAAAGTAAGTGTAGAAAGAGTCAGCAAAGATTCCTTCTAATTTCTGATTGGAACATCAACTACAGCCAATAGACAGGCAAAGAAACAATGCTATATTCTTCTTGAATATTCCTTTCCTGCTACGCCTAACTAAATGTTGTTTTCTTAAATGTTATATGGTCAACAAGCATCTCATTTCATTCCAATCTCAAACCTGAACTACCAGGACAGTAGTCAGATTGGGCCTATCATATTTGGTACAGAAGCAGTAGGATTTAATCAGTCAGCATACACTATCTTCTAGGCACTGTGCCATCCTACAAAGGGAAATTCACTGTGAACTGCACAGATTTGACAGCACCTAGCATATGGACCAGATCTTTAAGATCCAAGAATGAATGAATGCATGAAAAAGCATTTAATAAGTATTTGCTCTATGTTAAGTACTGAGAAGTAAATAAAAAAGTAAACAGGTATAAACCAACATCTCACACTACATGCCAAGACACGATCAAAATGGGTACAAGATTTAGACATAAATGGTGATCCTATAATTAGCAATGTAAGAGAGCAAGGAAGGGTTTATCTGTCAGGTTTATGGATAAGGGATGAATTTAGGGCCAAAGAAGATAAAGAAAGCATTACAAAATGTAAAATAGATCATTTTCATTATGTAAACTTAAAAGTTTTTATACAAATAAAACCAATGAAACCAAAATTATAAGGAAAGCAGAAAATGGGGTGGAGGGGAATTTTTGCAACAATTATCTCTGATAAAGGCCTAATTTCTCAAATATGTAGAGAATTGAGTCAAATTTAAAAAAATACAAGTCATTCCCCAACTGATAGTCAAAGGATATGAACAGGTACTTGTCAGAAGAAAAAAAATCAAAGCTATCGATAGTCACAACCAATAGTCAATGGATATGAACAGGTACTTGTCAGAAGAAAAAAAAAATCAAAGCTTTCTATAGTCATATGAGAAAATGTTTTAAATTACTACTGATTAGAGAAATGCAAATTAAAACAACTCTGAGGTAGCATCTCACACCTATCATACTGGCTTATGTGACAAAAACCGAAAATGTTGGATGTTGGAGTGGATGTAGGAAAACTGGGACAAGAATGCACTGCTGGTAGACTTGTAAACTGATCTAATCACTCTGGAGAGCAATTTGGAACAATGCCCAAAGAGCTATAAAATTGTGCATACCCTTTGATCCAGCAGTAAAACCACTAGGAAATGGTAGGGAAGGTTGCCTAGCCATACCAGATTTTAAACTGTATTATAAAGCAACAGTCGTTAAAACTACTTGGTACAGGCTAAGGAAGAGAGCAGCGGATCAGTGGAATAGATTACATACACAAGACACAGCAGTCAATGACTATAGTAATCTACTGTTTGATAAACCCAAAGGCTTTCTGGGATAAGAACTCACTATTTGACAAAACTGGGAAAACTGGAAAATAGGATGGCAGAAACTGGGCATAGACCAATATCTTACATCACATACCAAAATAAAGTATAAATGGGTGCATGATCTAGTTATAAAGGCTAATACTGTAAGCAACCTGGGAGAGCAAGGAATAGTTTATCTGTCAGATTTATGGAGAAGGGAAGATTTTATAACCAAACAAGAGTTAGAGAACATTACAAAATGTAAAATGATAACTTTGATTACATTGAACGGAAAAGTTTTTGTACAAACAAAGTCAACATAACCAAGATGAGGAGGGAAGTGGGAAACTGGGAAGAATTTTTATAACCAGTGTCTCTAATAAAGGTCTCATTTCTAACACATACAGAGAAGTGAGTCAAATTTATAAGAATACAAGTCATTCTGCAATTGACAAATGGTCAAAGGATATGAACAGGCAGTTTTCAGAGGAAGAAATTAAAGATAGCTATAAGCAAATGAAAAAATGCTCTAAATCACTACTGATTAAAGAAATGCTAATCAAAACAACTCTGAGGCACCACATCTCACCAGTCAGATTGGCTAACATGACAAAACAGGAAAATGATAAATGCTGGAGAAGATGTGGGAAAATTGGAACACTAATGCATTGTTGGTGGAGTAGTGAACTGATCCAACCATTCTGGAAAGCAATTTGGAACTATGCCCAAAGGACTATCAAAATATGCATACCCTTTGGACCAGAAATACCACTTCTGGGACTATATCCGAAAGAGATCATACAAGTGGGAAGAGGACCCGTATGTGCAAAAAATATTTATAGCAGCTCCTTTTGTGGTTGGAAAGAACTAAGAATTAAGGGGATGCCCATCAATTAGGGAATGGCTAAACAAGTTGTGGTATACCAATGTAATGGAATACTATTGTGCTATAAGAAACGAGAAGTGGACAGACTTCATATTTACCTGGAGAGACTTATATAAACTGATGCTGAGTGCGGAGAATAGAACAGGAGAACTTTATACACAATTACAGACACATCATATGTGTGATGACTAACTTTGATAGACTGGGCTCCTCTATGCAATGCAAGGTTATAAGACAACTCCCAAAGTCTCATGATGGAAAGGGGTATCAACATCCAGAGGAAGAACTACAGAGTCTGAGTGCAGACTGAAGCAAACTACTTGCTGCCTCTTCTTTTTGTTTTGTTTTGTTCCTTCTTTCTCACTGTTCATTCTATTGGTTATAATTCTTCTTTACAACCTGACTAATGTTTAATGTGAAGGTATTTGTAAAACCTATATAGGATTGCATGCCGCCATGGGAAGGTTGGGGGAGAAAATTTGGAACTAAAGGGACTGTGGAACTGAATGTTGTAAATTAAAAGTAGTTTAAGTAAATAAATGAATGAATGAATGAATTTAATTTTTAAAAATACCACCGCTAGGTCTATATCCAAAAGATATGCATGAAAAGGGAAAAGGACCCATCTGTACAAAAATATTTATAGCAGCAGTTTCATTAAGAAATGACAAGCAGGATGTTTCCAGAAAAACATGGAAACACTTACATGAACTGATGCATAGTGAAGTGAAAAGAAACAGGAGAACATACACAGTAACAGCAATATTGTTTGGTGAAGAACTATCAGTGACTTACCTACTCTCAGCAATGCAATAATATAAAATAATCCCAAAGAACTAATGATGAAGCAGGCTATTTTTCACTTTCATTTTTTTACTTTTATTTGTCTTCTTGTACAAAATGACTGATAGGGAAATGTTTTACATGACTGCACATGTTTAACCTATATCTGATTGCTTAACATCTTGGGGGGAAGGGAAAGAATTTGGAACTCAAAATGTTAAATAAAAATGCTAAAATAAAAGAAATTTTTAAAAGCAAACACAATCCCTACTCTCAAGGAACCATACTAACAAGAGATGACACATATAAGAGATTTCATCAGGTGGTAAGGTACCATGGTCCTTCCTACAATGGCAGAGCAAACGGTAATGTATCTTCTTTATTATCTTTTCCACTGATAAAACTACATCCTTGGGGGAGGTGGAGTCAAGATGTCAACACAGAAGCAGGAAAACTCTGTGACTCCTCCCATAAACACTTCAAATACCTATAAAATATGACTCTAAGCAAATTTTAGAGCTCTAGAACCCACAAAGTGATAGAGAAACAAATCTCCAGCTGAAGGCAGCCCAGCAGGTGGAAAGGAAGGGTTCATCACAGCACGCTGGGAGCAGAGCCCAGCCCCGCATGAGCCCAAGGTTTTAGCCCCAGGGGGCCTGACCAACCCAGTTGGACTATTTGGGACAGTGCATCACCAGCAGCAGTGGCGGTTTCCAGAATTACCAAGCCAAAAATACCAAAGAAAAAGTAAAAGGTCAGTGGAACATTGGCTGAATTTGGAGGACACGGAGAAGTGGGTCTGGCCTTCTGCCCACAGAGCCAGAAGCCACAGAAGCAGCGGCCCTGCAGCCACCTCCACATGGCTGCTTCAGAGTTCCCAGCATGCAGATTACAGGGGAACTAAGTGACCATTCAGAGGCTAAGTGCTTTTGCTGTAACCTGCCTGGATCAGGCTGTGGTCTTGGGTGGTGGTCCTGAGGTATGTGACCAGTGAGCCAAAGCTAGTGGGGGCTGTAGAGAAGGCGAGCTCCTAATAGTTCCAGCAGCTGCGAAAACCCTAGCAATTTGGAACAAAGCTCTCCCCTCTAGAAGCAGAGTTCTACTGTGGCAAAGAACTCAAAAGTCAAGTAATTGACTGGCAACATCAGCAAGCAAGGGAAGTAAAGCAAGCAGAGCCATCCAATTTTAGATTCTTTTTAGGGGGACAAAAAAGGATCAAAGCATGGAACAAGAGGAAGACAACACAGTCAGAACTCCTGCACCAAAAGCTTCCAAGAAAAATATGAACTGCTTACAGGTCACAGAGGAGTTTAAGAAGGATTCTGAAAACCAAATAAGACATCATGGCGGTGGCAGTGGCAGCGGTGGCAGCGGGAAGAACCACTCGGACCACTGAGCCACAGCTGTTGCTGCTGGTCCCCGCTGAGGAGAGGCCCCCGCTGCGCTGCACAGCGCTGGGCAGGCAGGACGGGGCCCTGCCGGGAACAGAGGCCTGGGCCCCGCTGGCCCCAGCGCTGGCGTGAGAGGAGCTGGAGGAGCTGGTGCAGTGGTTGGGCTTCACCACCTTCGAGATCTTCGTGCACGTGCTGGCACTGCTTGGGTTCTCCCTGCTCCTGGCACTGCACGTGGATGAGCTGGCCCCAGGCCTGTCGTGGTAGAACGTGTTCGTGTCCTTCTTCACCGCGGATGGGCTCAGCACCTACTTCACCACTACTGTCTCCATGTGCCTCTTCCAGAAAGGGGAGAAGCGGCTGGCTGTGCTCCACCTCTTCTAGATCTTCACCATTCTCAGCCTCAAGTTTGTTTCTGAGATGCTGCTGTGCCAAAAGCTGGTGAAGCAGACGAGAGAGCTCTGATTTGGCCTTATCATGCCCCTAGTCTTCATTCTTCTGCAGCTATTCATGATCCAGGCTTGTCACGTCAATTAACCCTGCTCAGAGGGGAGGGACCAGTGAGCCAAAGATGGTGGGGGCTGCCGAAACAGCGGACCCCTAATAACTCCCGCAGCTGCAAAAACCCCAGGGACACTATCCCAAGCCTAACTCTACTCAGCTACCATTGCTACCACTGGAATGGATCAAAGGAACTCCAGCAAGGAGGAATCAATCCCATTTGCTTATGAAGTCCTCAGCTTTTCTTCATGCTTTTCATCCTAGCTACAGGTGGGTGGGCAGATGTGTAGAAAAAACACTGATCACTAAATAAAGGCATTCTTTTTTTCTTTTCTTTTTTTGGTTTGAGTTCCTTTTTTTTCTGTTTTCATTCTTCATGATTTGAGATGACTTCCAAATTGGACAATATTTAATTGCCGGGACTGTAAAGGAGCTTTACTGTTAGAAATTGCTTTTTAATAAAATGTACTGGGGGGCGGAGCCAAGATGGCGGCGTACCAGCAGTAACATATCGCAGCTCTCACATAGACACCCCAAAATATCCATAAAATAGGACTCTAAACCAATCCTAGAATTCCAAAACGCACACAAAGATACTTCCCACTAAAGTCAGCTAGGCTACGAGGAACCATATCAGCACTGCAAACCGCAACCAGCCTGGCCTGAAGCCACAGCTGTGCCCCGGGGGCGGCTGGACAGGAGGAGCTGAGGAGCTGAGGACCTTCAGGTGAGAGGATTAGCAGCAGCTGTGAATGGGAATTGTGAAACAAGGAGATAAGCAGTCCCGCCAGAAGGCCTCCAGAGCTGAAAAGCGCAAGGCAGAGGTTTTGCACCCGCCTCGGCGTTTCAGCTTCCCACCCGCGGCCTGCAGGCAGCAGGGGGACTGAGCGATTGTTCTCAGGCCAGAGCTCTCGCGTTGAGTGGCCTGGACGGATCGCCGTCTTGGGCCCCGGTCTTGGAGTCCTCACTACCCAGTCACCTGGAAGTATATAGGAAGAGTTCCCCGACTCTTTCTAAGAGCTACGGCAGCCGGGAGGACCCCAGCGATTTGGGACAGAGCTTTCCCTTCTGGAAGCAGAGCCCCACAGAGATTTAAAAAAAAAATCACGGTCTGAAGAATCATGAATAAGAATAAGCATAAGAAGCAAAGTAAGAACAGCTCCCAAACCCTTGATACCCTCTTTGGGGCAAAGAAAGATCAT
>JAQQSU010012186.1:0-11983 GCA_028627135.1 Pseudochirops cupreus
ACTTTTCCCCCTGAACTAGGTAAATGATATTTGTTCGATTAAAGTAAGATTGTTAACCCATTTTGAGTTGCTTTCCTTTAGAAAAGCAGATCTAAGAACCTGTGCTAGTAGCCACCCTGGTTGTGCTGGGGTGCTTGCTGATACAGGAAGGTGACCTTCTGTGGTCTCTCAGGAAAAAAAGAACCTGCAGGGAAGTGAATGAGTAAGAGAAGGAAAGCACTGAAAAGAGGAGTGAAAGGAGGCAGCTTTGTTTTGGTGCTAGAAGGGCATTCTGCTGATAAATGCTGCTATGGGTGAAAAGAGATGTCCTTTGAAGGGGGATAGGGTCTTGATGCTGGGTGTTGTCCGGGGAATTCGTCGCCTGAAAAGACTATTCATCCTACCTCAGAAGGGGGTGGGGGAAGCTGGAACCTGGAGGGAGTGGGACATGGATCCAGGGAGAAAATTTTGAGGCAATGGGGAAAGAAGGTAACCAGAGAGAAGGTATAGGTCAATGGTGGGCTATATAATCAGGGGAATGGGTGAGCAGTGAATTCTGTCACGTGCAGGAACTGACGTTCTAGGAGAGAGGCACAATGGAAAGGGGGGATGTAAGGGGCAAGCTCTACAAGGCAGAGGTAGAAACTGCTTAGTGAAGAGAACCCAGAATGGAGACCTCAGAAGCTTTTTACTTTGTTTTCCCAAATCCACCTCTTTAATTTTTTCTTGTAACCACTCAAAATCTCCCTATCTTAGCCTTGTGCAGCAGGAAGTTGGGTTTTTTTTTAAATTAGAGAGGTTTGTTTCTTTAATACTTGTTTGGATTTGTTTTGTGATGTATTTAAACACTACAATATGTGGGAGAATCTCTAACATATTGCAAAGCAAAAACAAAAATAACAGGGGAGGAAGAATAGACATACCAGTAGTTTAAAACATGAAGAGCATTATGGTGGCTTTGCACAGAAGTTGTCTACGTTTGGAAGGGCAGGGCATGCTCACTGGAGAGCTGTAGTTGGCTAGTAGAAAACAAGATGATGGACAAACAGGCAGGTGGGCAGACAGGGAGGGAGCAGAAAGAAGAGCCATCTCTGTTCCCCTCCAGAGCTCCTGCCTGGCTCTTCTACTCCCATCACTTTGGGGAAGAGGAAGCAGCACAGGATGGAGATGCTGAAGAGCGTGGGGGCCATGATGATTGGCAAAAGGTGCTGTTCTAACAGAAGGGGTGGGGGTAGGGATGATGCTGATAGAGGGGAACATCTGGGAAGGCCTGTGTCCAGGCCCCATCTACCCTCCTCTTGGGCCCATACTTCTGAAGTTTTGATTATATAAAGAAGAAAGAACAGAGAGAGAATATATAATTATATGAGTCATGAACCAGAGAATGGAGTCTAGAGTAAACAGAGAGAATGGATAATAAAGAGAGAAAAAATTCTCTCTGGAATAGGGTACCAAAAAAATGAAATTTTAAAAATTAATGAATTGTACTAGTTGAAAAGGAGGGAAGTAGGAATCTACTTGACTAAGGTGAAAAAAGAAGGGAAGAATTAAATAACTAGATAAAAGCAAGAAAGAAAAATGAAAAAAAAATCAAAATCTCCAAGAGAAAGAGGTAACAAAGGAGTGTGGAGAAAAGAGTCAGTAGGAATAGGCCTACCTTAAAAAAAATAACTGAAGAGACATAATATTGTGTTTACAATGGAAAAGGGGGGGGAAATCAAAATTTGAAAAAAATATTAGAGACAAATAGAAGAAAATATAAACCTAACTCTCATAACTTTATTATTTTTTTATTTTGGCTTTTGGTTCCAAATTGTCTCCTGTCCCCTTCCCACACCCACTGAGAAGGCAAGAACTAGGATACCCATTATACATATGAAGTCATGCAAAATATATTTCCACATTAGCCATGTTGCAGGGGGAAAACACCAAATGTAGAGAAAATGAAAAATAAAGAACTTAATCTGCATTCAGAATTCATCACTTCTCTCTCTGGAGGTGGAGAACATTTTTCATCATAAGTCCTTGGGAACTGTTGTAGATCGTTATGTTGATCAAAGTAGTCATTTCTTTCACAGTTAGTTATTGTTACAACATTGCTCTTGCTACGTACAACGTTTTCCCATTCCTGTTCACTTCACTTTGTATGAGTCCATGTAAGTCTTCCTAGGTTTTTCTGAAACCATCCTGTTTGTCATTTCTTACAGCATCATAGTATTTCATCACCATAGGCCACAACTTATTCAGTCATTCCCCTATTGATTGGTAGCCCCTCAATTTCCAATTCTTTGCCACCCAAAAAAGAGCTGTTGCAAATATTCATACATACGGGTCCTTTTTCCTTTGATCTCAAGGGCACAAACCTACTAGTGGTATTGTTGGGTCAAAGGATATACACATTTTTATAACTCTTTGACCATAGTTCTCAAGAACGGTTGGACCAATTCACAGCTCTGTTGATAGTATGTTAGTATACCTCTTTCCACAATCCCTCCAGAATTTATTATTTTCCTTTTTTGCCATTTTAGTCAATCTGATGGGTATGCAGTGATACCCCAGGGTTGTTTTAATTTGCATTTATCTAGTTTAAAGTCACAGAGTATTTTTTCATATGATCACAGATAGCTTTGATTTATTTTTCTGAAATCGACATGTTCATATCCCTTGACCATTTATCATTTGGGGAATGTCTTGTATTTTATAAATTTGGCTCAGTTTCCTAAATATTTGAGAAATAGAACCTTAATCAAAGAAACTTCCTGTAAATTTTTCACCTCTCATTCTCATTTTACATGCATTAGTTTTGTTCATGCAGAAACACTCACAACTTTAAATGTGAATGGATTGAATAGTCCAATAAAATGAAAAAAGACTAACAGATTGGATAAGAAAACAAAACCCTACAATCTATTGCTTACAATAAATACATTTAAAAACATAAAGTCAAACCAGATAAAACTGTGGGAATAGGAGGAAATTACTTTGCATCAAATGAATTAAAAAATTCAAGAGTTGTAATAATGCAATCTGACAAAACAAAAACAAGAATTCAAAAAACTAAAAGGGATAAACAGGGAAACTACATTAAGCTGAAAGGAACTATGGGCAACAAACCAATGTCAGTAATAAACTGATATGCTCCAAATACCTTAGCATCCAAATTCATAATGGTATAAGGTATAAGAAGACATGGACAGTAATGCATTTTTGACAAGAGAGTTCAATGTCCCTCTCTCAATTTTGGATAAGTCTAATTAGAAATATAAAGAAAAAGGAAAATATGGCACTGAACGAATTACTGGAGAAACTAGAGATAAAAGATTTCTTCTAAAAGGCATCTTCTAAATGGTATCAAAGAAGAATATATATATTTTTTATCACCATAAAGAACTTTTACAAAAATTGACCATGCTTTAGAGCACAGTGATATTGTAAACAGAAAAAGGTAGAAATAATAAATATATATTTTGCATACCATAATGCATCAAAAAAAAAGTCACTGGTGCAAGAACTATAAAAAACACAGACCCAAATGAAGACTTAACAAAGAAATCTTAAATCAAGTGGGTCAAAAACAAATTATAGAAATAATTAATAATTATGTGAAAGAAAACTATAATGATGAAACAACATAAAAAAATTTTGGAGATACAGCTAATGCTGTTCTTGAGGGAAAATCATATCTCTACAAATATACATTAGCAAAACAGAGAGGATTAATGAACTGAATGTGCATTTCAAGAATTAGGAATCCAACAAACAAACCCAAGATGAGCTCAAGAGATAACATTTAAAGAAATAAAGTGAAAATAATAGGATGACAAATAAAACTAAAAATTGGCTCTTTGAAAAGACTGATAAAATGGATAAATCTTTAGCTAATCTGATGAGGAAAAATCAAATCAATAAATAGCAAATGAGCAAGGAGCAATCATAACAAAACCAAAAAGAAATTTAAAAATAATAAGAATATATTGTGCACAGTTACATGCCAAGAAAACTAAAAACACAAAAGAAATCAAAAGACATCTCCAAAAAAAATAAAATATTCAAACTAGCAGAAGACCAGAGATCTTAAATAGCTAAATCTCAGAAAAGGAAATAGATCTAGCCAAAAAGGAACTATGAAAGAAAAAAAAATCTACTGGTCCTCATAGATTCATAGGAGAACTCTATCAATTTTTAAAAGAATATTTAGCATAAGTACTTCATAAATTATTCTTTAAAAATGTCCTACCAGAAACTGTTTGTAAGACAAAGTCTTACCAGGAAAAGATAAAATAGAAAGATACAGATAGAAAATAGATAGGCCAAAATCCTATCATACAGACTACAGTGATTTATCCAAGAAATCATTCATTATGAACAAGTAGGATTGTGCC
The DNA here is from genome assembly GCA_028627135.1 of Pseudochirops cupreus. NCBI lineage: Eukaryota > Metazoa > Chordata > Mammalia > Diprotodontia > Pseudocheiridae > Pseudochirops > Pseudochirops cupreus. The sequence continues at coordinate 4,362 of JAQQSU010012186.1, forward strand.
AGGGTGCAAAGACAGTTTAACATTAGGAAAGCAATCAACTTAATCATAAACATCCAAACCTAAATATCCAAAATTGGATTTAAGAGAGACAGAGTTACAAAAAATCACTGGCCTCACTCTTCCAGAGTAATTGGGATCAAAAGTCAAGAGTAGTGACAATGACCCAGGAGATAGTGGATCACCTTGACATCTTCTAAATCTGATCAGGCTCTAAGTGCTCCACAGTGCCTGCTTCAGCATCTTCATAGCAGAACTGGAAGATGAGAGCAATTTGTTCCAATGGCCATCAAGGCAGCAGTCCTTTGACCTAGCAATATCACTACTGGGTCTTTGTCCCAAAGAGATACAAGAAAAAGGAAAAGGAAAAGGACTTATGTGTACAAAAGTATTTATAGCAGCTCTTTTTGTGATGTCAAAGAAAAATTAAGGAGATGTTCACCAGTTGGAGAATGGCTGAACAAGTTATGGTATATGATTGTGGTATAGTACTATTGTGTTATAAGAAATGATGAGCAACCTGGAAGGACTTAGATGAACTGATATAAAGTGAAGTGAGCAGAACCAGGAGAAAGTTGTACACAGTAACAGCCATATTGTATGATGAAGAACCGTGAATGATTTAGCTGTTGTCAACAAGACAATAATCCAAGACAATCTCAAAGGACTCATGATGAAACATGCTATCCATCCGCAGAGAAAAAACTGATATTTTATGAATACAGGCTGAAGCATACCATTTTTTACTTTCTTTCATTCTTTTTCTCCCTTGTACAAAATAACTAATATGGAAATTGCACATGTATAACCTATATCAAATTGTATACTATCTCAGAGAGATGGGAGGGAAAGGAAGGTGAAACAGAATTTGGAATTCAAAACATTTTTAAAAAACAAATTTTTTTCAGTGTCCCATAATCAATAAGATAACTTTTTTCTATTTTTGAAAATTAATTTAAACATAAATACTAAAACTTGAATACACAATAAGAAACAGAAACATACTATGAACTTTTTTTAAAAGGCCCTGCCATGTGCACAGCAGAATGTAAAAGGATTCAAAATATGAGCACTAAATTTCCATTTCAAGAAAGCCTATATAATAAATATTACACACTGTGTTCAGAGCTTTGTTTCCTTTTACGTTTTTTTTGTTCTCTATTGTGTACTTTTTACTTTGTACTTTTTTCCCTCTTCCTTCCCTTGTCCCCCAAGAAAGCCACAATTAAGTCAAAGTCTTTCCACATTTTTCTAAGTTCACCAACTCATCATTGCCTACACCACAGAAATATTTACAACCTTATACAGTCTAGTTATTTTAAATAGTCTAAAACAATATTCATATGGCTGACATATAGTGTAATTTCCTCATTTTTCTCTTTTGATTAAATGTAGCTTTAAAATGTTAAGAATTGTTTGTAACATGTAGTTGGAGAAAAAATTTTTTTAAAATTTTTTAAAGGAATGATGATGGGGGTGGTTTCAGAAAAAACAATGGAAAGACCTATATGAACTGATACAAAGTGAAGTGAGCAGAATCTGGAGATCACTGGACACAGTAACCACAATGCTGTAATCATGATTTATTGTGAATGACTTAGCTATTCTCAGCAATACTATGATCCAAAACAATTTCAAAGGACTAATGATGGAAAATGCTCTCTGCCTCCAGATAGAGAACTGTTGAACTCTGAATACAAATTGAAGTAAAACTCTCTCTCTGTCTCTGTCTCTCTTTTTGGGGACAAGACTAGTATAAAGAAGGTTTTGCATGAGTTCACATGTATAATTGGTACCATTTTGCTTGCCTTCTCCAGTGGGTGGGGGAGAGAATTTGGTTTCAAAATTTAAAGAAAAAAATGCTAAAAATAAATAAATAATAATTTTACTGTTCCAATCCCCTCAATTCTCTCACGTGCTCCAGTGGTTAGATCATCGGACTTGGAGTCAACAAGACCTTGGCTTGAATATCTTCTCAGTCCTTGGACAAGTCACTTAACCTCTATGCCCTTAGCTTTATGATCTATAAAAGGGTTGTTTCAAAAAATTAAATTAAAAATAAATTAAATTTTAAAAATTAAAGGAATTGAACTCGGTGGCCTCTGAGGTCCCTTCCCACTCATGTAAATTTCCACCACTGTATTCACTACTGTGCTGCTACAGACAGCAGATCCGAGAGGCCCATTGGTGTGAATAGCACATTTGTCATTATGGCTGGTAAGTTCAAATACTTCTCAGATACTTTGCAACCTTATGCTACTATAGATAAATATAGAATGGCACATACTCCAGTCATTGTGTGTGCGTGGAGTGTTCTCTTTAAGACCCAGCTTCCCAACAAAGGGCTATTTGAAGAAGTCCCTATGGGTCGGAATGGAAAGGGCATCTCCTCTGCAGGGAATCAGTGGTGCAGATGGGTCTGGCCATCCCAGCCAGCTCATGCCCGCTTACAGATAGTGCCTGAGTGTCCCTTCTCCACAGCTGCTGGACGGGGCCACTTGGGCAGGGGACAGGCATGAACTCCACAAATCACTCTAAGCATGTTTCTTCCCTGAAAGCTTCAAGAAGCATTTTCCAGCTTTAAATTCCCTTCTTCCCCCCCGAGTTTCTGGAACAGAGGGAAGAGAAGAGAAAAGAAGGCTTGAAGATCAGCACAGAGAGAGCAGGGTAGAAACTTTCCTGTCGGTTTCATTTTCCTAAAAGGCCATTTCAGAGAGGGAGGGTTTGCATTTTTGCTCTCTGACGCATTGGAAAGCAGAACGAGACTTGTGGTGGATCCCTCTGGTGGAGACCAGCTGTCCTTACTTCGTGCAGATTGAGGGTGGGAATCTTAGCTCAGGCTTAGGTATGTTCCTTGTTCTCTGGCACATGTATGTGCAGTGGTTCTATATATAGGGGTTCTGCAAGAAAGAGCCTAGGTAGGAATCCCCCATTTTAAGTGCACTTTAATAAATGCCTCTTACATGCAGGACATTGTATTAGCTAACAGAATCACAGAATATTAGAGCTGAGATTTAAGTCCCTTCAATTTACAGATGAGAAAACTGTGACCCAAAGAGTTTACAGGGTCATAGAACTATGTTCTATGTTCCAAAGAATCCTCCACTCCTTTTTACAAATGAAACTGAAGCCCAAAAGGAGAATGCACAAAACTGTGAAATCTCTGGCCTGATATTTGCAGGAAGGAGATAGAAACCTAAAGCTCTGCCCCACCCTTGCTTTTGTTCTCGGGAAACGAAACCTTAGCTGGCACTCCTCGGACTTTTGACTTGTTAACCCTGGGCTTCACCAGGAAGAATTGTTCTCCGGAGGGAGCAAAAAAATAAATAAAATAAAAGCATGTGCTATTCCTCAGCGAGAACTGGAGGGAGGGAGACCTATGGACAGAGGGAGAGAGAGCTGTCCATGGGAATAAGGGCATCCTGCTGCCAGCGTGGGGAAACCTCTCTGTCCCACGGCCCTCCTCATCATCCACACTGGAAAGTCTGAGAACCATGAAAATAAAAAGATGCTACCCTGACTACAGAAAAGTCACTCTCCGCCCTGACTAAAATACCTGCTGGCCTCCAGCAAGGGGCTGGGGTTAGAGATGGGGAGGGGAGGTCTGGAAGGAGACACAGAATAGGCTGTGGGACACTGAAGCCGTTTTAGGACAATACTAGGAGTTTTGTGAAATCAAATTACTCCAGCTATGTGGAAAGACATCCCAGCTGGAGTCAGCATTGTTTTTAGCGGCAGAGATTTAGAGCTAGAAGGGACTTTTAGTGGCCCTCAAATACAGCTTCCCCCTGCCCCCACACCCCTACATTTTGCTGATGAGGAAACTGAAGCATGGAGAGATGAAGAGACTTACTCAGGGTCACACAACTAGCAAGTGTTGGACGCAGGATTTGAACCCCAATCCTTCTGACTGGTTGAGGCCCCCACTGGCCTATTTATTAGTCCTATCCATATTGCACCATTTTTTAGACACAGGGAACTATGTTTGATAACTAGTCTGAAAATGTTTTCTCTCTGAGTTGGTCTTCTAGACTTGGGAATCCGGGAGAACAAATCGCTGTGATGGGAGAGCACCGAGCAGAGGTCCCAGAAAGGACCCGCTACTCCTATTTCCAGAATGCTACCTACCCTCCAAGAGTTCAAAGAGTGAAGGTTAATTTGCAAGTCACTGGGCAAAAGGCCACATAGCCATTGGAGTTAGGGACATTTTTGTCCCAATATCTACAGCACCTCACATGGAGCCTGGAATGTAGTAGGTGCTTAATGAGTTCTTCTTGGTTAATGTATGGATTGACTGAAGACCTGCCAGGTTTGTGGATAGAGAGATGACATTCCAAAGGTCAGCCTTTGCACTCGAGGCAGAAGGCTCAGCATGGGGGCTGTCCAGCCAGCAGCCTGAGAAACTGGGATCCATCCCCAGAGCTCTCCGCCAACCACATGCTAGGATCTGCCAGGGACCAGTGCTGCAGCTAATGACAAATCATCTCATTCTAGGAACAAAGTGGGGCTTTGTGGCTTGGTGTCAGAATATGCTCTCTCAGGGCTAGGCTCTGGGCTGCTCTGGTCCATCCTGCCCAGGGTAGACAATGGAGCTATAGTTGGGTTTGGGCACCAAAGGAAAGTCAGCATGGAGAGCTAACAAAACCCAGCAAGTTACTGACAGCAGCCTTGTCCAGACACGCCTCTCTCCCACTGAGGGGGAGGTAACCAGCCCAGCTGGACTGGTTTTCTGAAGGATAACCAGGCAGTGATTCAACAGAATAAACTAGAAAATCTGATTCCTCACCCAGTCTGGCAACAAACCAGGAAGGCTAAAGGGTCGCCCATGCAGGCCATGATGGTCCTGCTTTTAATCCCCTGGGTTACTTCTTTCCCCTGATCCATCAGAAGGTACCTAATACAACTCCAAAAGTAGGCACGTTAATTCATGTGTCCAGGCCCTTAAAAAAAATTCTAAGGCAATAAACCAAGGAAAACCAGGAAACAAGGAAATTCCTTGTCATCTCTAAGCAGCACTGCAGCCAGGGCTTTGCTCCAAGTTGTCAAAATTTGGTGTGTGTGTGCATGGGAGAAATACATTAATAGCATTTATACTTCTTCAGCCATGTAAAAATTATATCTAGTTCCTGAATAGTTAGTTTTTGATAATTAGTTAAAATAAGAAGATACCATCTTATTTCCCTCCCCTCTCTCCACCCAGGTGCACTCTTCTTGTCTTAAGTAACAGAGTGACTTCACTGTATTCAGGAGTTTCTGTCCACGGCCTCCAATGCCTCGGTTTAAGGGTCCCTTTTGTTCTGCTAGCGCTGCAGAGTGTTTTTGTGAAGCTTGTCATAGGAGTAAAACATAATACTACTGTATTAACAATTCTACCTATTGGTTTGGGCTTTAGTGAATTCTGAAGAAACTCTTGAGTATATTAGCCTCAGGGGAGCTATTAGGTTTTCTCAACCTAGCAACCTTATTCCTTTCAGCCCAGCTCCCCAAATTTCTTTTTCTTTTCTTTTCTTTTTCTTTTTCTTTTTTTCGCTTTTTGGAGGGGGCAAGTCAGGGCAATTGGGGTTAAGTGACTTGCCCAAGGTCACACAGCTAGTATGTGTTAAGTGTCTGAAGCTGGATTTGAACTCAGGTCCTCCTGACTCCAGGACTGGTGCTCAATAGAGCATCCCAAATTTCTACCCCTGTAAGTGAGGCCTGCTCTCCCCCACCTTTATTCCATGGCTCACCCTCTCTGCTGGAAGGCAGCATAGCATGTATAGGAGAAAGGATTTGGGGTAAGAGGATCTGGGTTTGAATCCAGCCACTTACTACCTGTGTGACCCTGACTGTATCTCATTTCATCTCTCTGGACCTCAGTTTCCTTATCTATAAAAAAAGAACAAGTTGGACTAGTGACCTCTAAGGACTTTTCTAAATCTGAATCCTGTTGTTGTTGTCATGTCCAACTCTTTGTGACCTCATTTGGGGTTTTCATGGTAAAGATACTGGAATGGTTTATCATTTCCTTCTCCAGTTCATTTTACATATGAGGAAACTGAGGCAAACAGGGTTTAGTGACTTGCCCAGAGTCACAAAGCTAGTAAGTGTCTGAGGCCAGATTTGAACTCAGGAAGAGAAGTCTTCCAGACTCCAGGTTCAGCACTTCAGCTGTCCTACAATTCAAATCCTATCATCTGGGAAAGAGAAAAAGAAGGAAACCTGAAGGGTGATGACATCAATAACTGCAGACAGGACAGAGGCAGACTCTTCACGGCAGATACAATAATGTCTGTGACCTGACAGCTCTTTGAAATAAGACTGGGCCGAAGTGCCATCCCGGCTGTCTGGCAGACCATCTTTAATGTTGCAAAGGCTATGTGTCACCTTTCACAAAGTCTGTCTCCACAGCACCTTTTGTATGTCTGCCAGCCTCTTTCCAGATCATTGTTTCTTTACCAGCTTCCCCTTCATAAAGAGAATCAGGCTCAGTCAGGAAAATCTGTGTCTGTGCTCAAATATTGCCAGTGACACTAGTTATGGGGCCACGGGCAAGTCACTTAATCAATCTCTCTTTCTCTCTCTCTCTCTCTCTCTCTCTCTCTCTCTCTCTCTCTCTCTTTCTCTCTCTCTCTTTCTCTTTCTCTTGGTTTCTACATATGTAAAATGTAACTGGTCCATAAGGTCCCTTCCAGCTCTAAATCTATGATTCTGTCATCCTTCCTCCACTTGCCATAAGCCCTCTTGGGCCTAGAAGCTCTATGCTTCTACAGTGGGGAAATCTGCAAACAGGGAAAGGATATAATTGAATTGACAAACCAAATCTGGCCAAGAGCCTGGAATGAGCCCCCATGTCTGTGGTTCCACGCCAAGACTTTACTCTCCTGAACCAAGATAGCCCAGTGAAGGCCAGCTTCCACTCTTCCTGATTCTCCGGCTTCCACTGAATAATGCTGGCTTCAGGTTGTCTAGATCTTTAAGAATACCAATTGTGTGACCTCTCTGGGCTTCAGTTCTTTCATCTGTAAAATGAAAAAGTTGGACTAAATTATATCTAAGGGCCCTTTCAGTTTTGAAGCTCTATGATTCTCTGACTCCCAAGCAGACACATTTCTTCTTGCTGGATAGAGGTGTGCTCTGTAGAAAGTCATCGTACACCTTCCCCAGAATCCAGAGAAAGGACAAGTCTTCCCTACCTAGTGTCAGTCACAGACCAGAATAGTACTAAAGCACCAGCTTTCTAGCTCCACCAGAAAATCTCTCATGCAAAAAGCAAACTGTATTTCTCTGCCTAATCAATGCTGTACTCCAAGAATTTCTCTTCATTCTCACAGACCCCAATCTATGTCTCTGAAACTCTTTATACCCTCTACCAACCCCAATTATTATTTGTTTTTTCACTCATTGAGAGATGCAGCTGTTTCAATTTGTGTCCCCAGTACTTGGTACATAAATGATTAATCAATGCTTTTTTGGTCATTCATTACTCTTAGAAAATAAAGGGATTACAAAAAGTCCAGAATATCAAGGCAATTAATGAAAAGAAATGCTATGGAAGGTGGCCTAGCATTACCAGATTTTAATCTGTATTACAAAGCAGCAGTCATCAAAACTGCTTGGTACTGGCTAAGGGATAGAGTAGTGGATCA
>JAQQSU010012187.1:0-11983 GCA_028627135.1 Pseudochirops cupreus
AAAAAAAAAAGAAAAGAAATCTTTTGATTTGGCAAAGCAAAATGCAGACTTAAAATCCTGACAAACATGGTGCCTCCCACATATTTCTTAAGATCATACAAGATTTTTTAATAAACATAAAAGAGATAATTTGCTTAATACTGTTCTACGAAATTCACAGCACTATAGATTTAGAGCTGTCAGGGGGTATAGAGGTCATCTTATCCTCATTTTATGGATGAAGAAAAGGGAGCATCAATATCAACAAGATCCCAGATCCGTTAAAGTATGATATTATTGTGCTACTTAATTGTGACAAAGCTAATTACTAACTAATTACTCCATACTCTTTATTAAGAAAATCAGAGAAATGAAAGCGTTGAGGTGTTCAGCTAATAGGAATACTCCATGAGTTAGAGATCAGCTTAATGCAATGGACCCTGCTATCATTAGGCCTTCACCTGGCCACCCCAGTTATCAAAGTTGGGCTGAGTTGTACATGAAAATTAGAAGTAAAAACATACTTGGCAGGATCATATCATTTCCAACATTTATACTAAAGTGAAGCAAACAAAATTTTTTAAACTACCCAACTTCTAGAAGAGGAACTTGAAATTGTAAGGACACTGGGGAGCCTATGTTGTTATATATAATAAAATTGTTTCTCTATCCCAGTGAAGCAAAAACCCATTAGCACAAAACTGTTTCTCACCCTGTCAGTTTTATGGCAACCAATATTTCATTAAAGCTGGGGCAAAAGTAGCACTGATAGGGCCTGGGACTGTGGCCCGCAGTGAATTGCTTAGGATATTTCCAAATATCTAGACATTTGGCATCATACAGACAGAGCATCTGGCAGATTGAAAGAGTTGTCTACTTTTCACTCAGATTTTTGGCATAAATATCAACTCAATCTATGGATGACCAACAATATCCCTATATAAGGGATCTAGAAATAGGGAGGGTGATAATTCCTTGTCAAAAGACTCTGTTGGAGGAAATTCTTGTCACTAGTTTACCCACTCAGAAACATGCACATATTTCTGTACATATTTCATAGACCTATGTTGATCCAAGAAGATAAATCAGTCTCTGTGCATATTTCATTGACCTAAGTTCATCCAAGGAGAACAAATCAGTCAATACTTAAAGAAATTAATTCAGGCTATTCACTGGAAGGTCAAATACTGAAGCTGAAGTTTAAATACTTTGGTCACACAATGAGAAGATGGGACTTGTTGGAAAAGACCCTGATGTTGGGAAAGGTTGAAGGCAAAAGGAAAAGGAAACAGAGGATGATATGGATAGAAAGTATCATGGAAACAATGGAACATGGACTTGGATCAACCTCAAGAGATAGTGGAGGAAAGAGCCTTGCATGATATGGTCCCTAGGTTGCAAAGAGTAAGACATGACTGAATGACTGAACAACAATAAAAAGTTCATACAATTCATTTGATAAATACTTTAAAACTTTGAATCTTACTGATGTAGGTACTCCCTTCACTGGAACAGATCACAACCTATCACTCCTTATAGTATGCATCTCTTGTCCATGTCTTCCCATAAGTCCCTAAGAGAAGATCCGTGCAACATGCTAGAAGGCCTCCTCTGATTCTTTCAATATTCTAAGAATACCAACATTGTATTAGGGCTTTCCATCTGTTGTGTCTTAGATTTGCTCCATGATCAGTCACCTGATTGATGAGCCACTTTTCATGCACAATTCATCACTGGCCATAGTTTACAGAACACTTATACCTATCCTTCAGCAGATTCTTATTAAGTGCCTACCACCTTTAAAACACCATACAAGGGTACCAGGTGTCCTTCCATTGCTCTTTGGGCCATTTGCAATTTTGACTTTTCCAAGATCATAGTATCCCAAGATACCATGTAAAACCACCAGGAAAATTATAGTGTTAAGGACATGGGCTTTGGGTGCACTGAGCAGTTTAGGATCATTAAAAACACTGCACAATTTCCCAAATTCAGTGCAGGCTAATTGCTTTCTCTTAAATCCAGAACCATCTGTAGCACATCAAAGAGCTCTATGTTGATAGAGTAATTCAGTGGGCTGCCCATCCAGCTACATATCAAAATCCCTATAATATATATTTTCCACTCACTTTCTTTTTCCATTATGGATAGCTCTCTTTCATAAAACTATGGATTTCAGTGAGGAGGCTTTGCACCATTCTTGGAATTGATTAAAATGACTAGGGGAAAGACAGGGAGAAAATTTGTGATTCAAAATCTGGTGGAAATGAATGATGTAAACTAAAAATAAACAAAAGTTAATAACCAAAAAAAGACTAATTTAGAAACTGCAGTGGATAGAGCATCTGCCCTGGGGTCAGGAGAACCCGAGTTTAAAAAATCCAGCCTCAGACACTTGACACTTATTAGCTCTGTGACCCTGCACAAGTCACATAACCCCAGTTGCCTCCCAAAAAAATAAAATAAAATAAAATGACTGATTTGGAAACATGGAAAAACACAGGGTACAAATCACTTAAAATCTAGACTCTTTAGTAAAATTGTTATACAGCTTAAAACCTTTGACTATGGTTACCATTTCAATCCCATCCAAATTCACAAACCATGGGTCAGAATGTGAAAAACACGTAAAATAGTGCAAACTCTTCTCTTAGTAAGCTCTGCAGATCCTAAGAAAATGGAATAGGCACTTAATTACCCATTGCACACAAATAGTGAAGATAGCCAGTGTAGAACACCTGCAGCAGAAGGCAGCCCACTCTGTAATCCTTACTTTTAACCATCTTAAATAGTAATCCAGAGCTGTCTATAAATCTGTATACACCTTTACACAATTGTTCAAAATCCCATTTTGTCTGATTGACTGGAACTTGGTCTACGTGGTCACCAACACATTCAGATGGAAAATGTAGTCTGGCACCTATCTTTTCTCTTTCGTTCTGGCGATGAAATGAAGATAAAATACTCAAATGCTTTGTGCATTTCTTCCTTTTCTTTTTGTTTTGCTACATGTAGATTCAGTAGAGTTCTCTGAAAGGGGAAACCTATCAGCTTCATCATGAATTACAGGCTCAGAGTAGAAGGGATCTCAGAGGCTCTCCAGTCCAACCCCTTCATTTTATAGATGAGGAAAATTCGAGTCAGGGAAATTATGAAATCTGTCTAAAGTCATACAGATAGAAAGTATCACAAGTGGTACTCACACAACATTAAAGCAGGAAGAGACTTTAGGAAGTATCAAACTCAAATAAAAGCCCCATGGATAATAAGCTGATTGGTGCCCCCAAAAGCCCAACATTTTAATGAAAACTCTCTTAACTTTTAAACCCTGATATCATTCATTCTTCTCTGAATAGAGGATTTGTCCACTTCCGCTACCAAGATGACCTTAAGTACAAAATTCACCCTTAAAGCATATTGATAGAAAGATGGAATGGTATAATAAAAAATGGAGGACTGGTCTTGGAATGAAGAAAATAATTGTCCAAGTCCTACTTCCATGCATACAAGCTATGTCATCCCAAGCAAGTTGCACAACCTCTGAGCACCTCCAGGCAACTAAGACTGAATTTCATATGAGTTTCCAATCTGCAACAGTAGAAGTTATTTCTGAGAGGGAGTTCTCTATCCTGATAACATCACAGATCTAGATTCAAAGCAAAAGGAATATTGATATTGCAAGGCAAACAGTTATGACTGTTGCACAGGTTTTGTAGCAAAAAAAAAAGTTTCTAGAAACAATGAAGCCCGCCTGTCTGATACTTTGAGCATTTTAGACTTTTTTTCCCCATAAAATAGCAACCCTTGGAGTTTATGTTGATTGGTCAAGATCAAGTGGAAAATCTTCATTTCCCTCCAAGGGTCAAATTTTTTCTCATATTCCTCTACAGACAACTCATTCAATTATTTCAGGCCTGTCAAAAGGAGAGTGACAATAATCATTTCTAACCTGTTTTATTTTTAAACAACAATTTCTTCACACCAAAATAATCAATTCACGAAACTCTTGCATCACACTTCCAAAAAATGCTCCTACCCTGACACCAGCTCAGAGGACATTTTTTTTCTTCACTGTCAAAGGCTCGATAGGTACCTTCTACTGCAATCCTTGCTCAGCACATCTCTTTTTTCTTTATGTCAGAGGTTTCAACTCCAAATAGCATTGCCAAATCTTTCCCTTCTCTGACGTATCCTCCCCTTTCAAATTTGAATGAGCATTTTCTCCATGGCCTATTATAAATAACACAAGGGAACAGGTGGGAAAGAGGCCCAGAGATTTTATGGCAAATGATCAGGGATTTCAGAGGAGCACAAAAATTCGGGGCCAAGGGAAGTACAAACACAGAGAAGAGGTTAGAAATATAGGACAGGAGTCTATATATATAGCCTCAAAGTTGCCATGATACACAATCTCTCCAAAATGGAGTTTAATAAATCCAAACTAAATTGGTAGGGGCTGTGCTATCAGCAGCCAGGAGATGTATAGCATTGGTCCAAACATGATACCTATGGTGAAAGAATGGAAAAGGGAGACTGGTTGATGCATTCCAATGGGAGACTGAAAATTGAGTGTGGAGGCCTCAGCCCAGGAATATTTTCTTAAATGAAATAAATACTCAGATGATTCCTGGGGCTGTGAACCAATCTCACTACCTCTGAGCCTGAAATGAAATTCCCTGAATTTGTCCCTGCTCTCTTTTCTGAAGACTCTGGAGGATCATTTGAGAGAAGGGCAAAGTTTTTGCTCTGGTTCTAGGCACTATATGGTTCAGCAGGATCCAGGAAGAGCATAGAGGCAAACAAAAAAAAAGTTTTCTAATAAAAAGATTTTAAAAGCTGGCTGTCTTACAAAGGCAATTTCACTGCTAAGTTGCTGAGCTATCACCAAGGCCCACAAGGGTCAGGAGACAAGACAATGGAGTTCCTCCCAACTAAAATTTAAGCTATACTTTGATCAAAAGCATCTGGGAAGGAAGGGAAATTAAAGCCTTTGTTAGAGGTAATTTAGGGCTAGCAGAGTCAACAAGTTATGTTATTTAAAATTGTAAAATTTAAGTGAGAAAGAAAGAAGGAAGAGAGAGGAAGGGGAAAAGAGAGAAGGGGAAAATGGTGAAGGGAGGGGGAAGGGAGAGAGGAGTAAGTGAATGGGAGAAATAGAAGAGAGAAAAATGGAAAATGGGAGAGAGGACAGAAGAGGGGGAAGATAGATAGAGGAGGACAGATAGAAGAGCAATGGGAGGGGAGAGGGCAGTCACTGTAGAGAGAAGGGAAAAGGAAGAGAATGGAAGAGGTTTCATCCACTAAGCCACCTAGTCCAACTTAGTCCTTGTAAAGATAGGAGAACTGTGATCCACAGATAGCAACTGATTAGCCCAAAGTCATACAGAGAGTAAGTAGCAAAACCAGGATTCTCTACCTGTGCAGGGCTCTTTCTGCTAAATGTAAAGCAATCCATACCCTCCTCAATTCAGTTTCTAAATAGAACATTTCATTTGTCTTAATGATAGCAGGGCAAGCATGTAGAATCTAAGACTGCTTCTGAGTGGTCTGGTTATGGGGGCCTAAAGAAGTAGCTCAAACCCTCCTTGTTCTTCCATAGAGTATTATCTCTGTGTAATTTGGTCCTAATAGGTCTTAAATGAATTAATGAATACAATCTTATACTGTGAAGTGTCTTTTAAAGTATATTTCCTGTCTTTGTTACTAGAAACTAAGCTTCTTAGTAGCAGTAATTACATCATCCTTTTTTTGTATCCCCAGCTCTAAGCAATCAATTAATCAAAAAGCAACTATTAAACACTTGCTGCATACCGGGCACTGTATTGAGTGCTGGGGATACAAACAAAAGCAAAGACACAGTCTCTGCCTTCCTGTAACTCGCATTCTTATGAAGGAGATAAACGTTAAATAGCTAGGGGTACACATAAGCAACACACGGAGGAATTGAAAGGTAAATTCAGAGGGAAAGGTCCTAGCAAAGTGAAAGACAAGGAAAAGCCTCCTGGGTAAGCAGGAGCTAAAACTTGAAGGGAGACAGGGAAGTAGAGAGAGGTGAAGGGAAGGGGAAGAAAGTAAATATTCTGGGCACAGGGAACCACTAGTGAAAAAGAACAGAGGGTGGAGATGGGATACTGTGAATGAAAAACAACAAGTGGCTGGGTCACAGAATGAGGAGAAGGGAGTAAAGTGTAAGAAAATTGGAACGGTAGGAAGAGGCCAGGTTATAAATAGCTTTGAATAAGGGCAGCTAGGTGGCACAGTGAATAGAGCACCCACTCTGGAGTCAGGAAGACCTGAGTTCAAATCCAACCTCAGACACTTAATACTTACTAGCCTCATGACCTTGGGCAAGTCACTTAACCCCAATTGCCCTGCCTTACCCCCCTCCAAAAAAAAAAAAAAGCAAAAAGATAAATAAATAAATAGCTTTCAATCAACAGAGGAGTTTACATTTGATCCTGGAGATCATAAGGAGTTGCTGGAATGTATTGAGTAGGTAGTACTATAGTGAGACCTGCATTTTAGGAAACTGACTTTGACAGTTGTATGGAGGAGGGCTAAAAATGGGGAGAGATTGGAGGCAGGGAGACCAATTGGGAGGGTATTGAAAGAGTCTAGGCAAGGAGTGTCGAGGACCTGAACAAGGAAGGTGGCTATGGAAGTGGGGAGAAGGAAACATACAAGAGATGTTATGAAGGTAGAAATGACCAGATCTGGCACTTGGACTTGGACAGGTAGGTATTCACCAAACATTTGGTAAAAGCAATGTGTCTCTTATTGGCATATAAGCAGTGGGGAATAAGGATGAGTAGCAAATTGCTGGCCATGGAGATGAACCGAAGAAAATCAGTGTGACCAACTTTAACCATTCTCTCTAACTCAATGATACTGAAAAATAAGGTCAGCTTTAAATCAGATTGGTTTTGGCCATCCTACAGGGGACTTACGGCAATCAGTCAACAAACAAGAAATCAACAAGCCTTTATTAACCATCAGCAATGCGCCAGGCACTGCTTGTTACACAGGTACAATGGCAAAAATGAAAGAACACCCACTCTCTTGGAGCTCACCTTGCGGGGGAAGGGGCAACTTGTACACATAAAAGTATATACAAAATAAATTCAAGGAAACTGGTGATTTCAGGGGGAGGCATTAGCATCTGGGAGATGGGGAATAGGGGGTCAGCAAAGGGTTCATATAGTAGTTTGCATTTAAGGTGAGCTTTGAACACGCTAGGGATACTAAGTGGCTAGGATGAAGAGAGGGCGGTCCAAGCATAGAGGGCAAGTCTGTGTAAAAGTATGGAAACATGAGACCAAAACTAGCCCATCCTGGCATCAGTGTAACTGCAGAGATTCATTCATCACTTTACCCACATCACAATACAATCTGAAAACCATTCCAAATACAGAAAGCCCAACGTGGCCAGAAAGCCCACCTGCTTTGAGGCAGGACAGGGGAGCCACATGAGCTCTACACCAAGGGAGATGAGCCCTGCAAACTGCTTTCCTTTCTGCTTGTTGTTCTACTCAACCTGAAAAATACCCCATGTTATTAAAGGCCTCTGGGCCCATGGAGAATATTTATAGAAATATTGCACATAATTAAAATCAATAAAAATAAATAGGACTCATAAATAACCTGCCAAGTAGAGCAATTCACCTTTAACAAGTCGCCACGCCGTTTGTACACCACTCAGACAGTCAAAGAGTTGATCAAACAACATTGATTGTTATGGTAGATGGGGCCTGAAACCAAGCACTAAGATTAGATGCAAGAGCATCAAACTATGGAGCTGGGAGGGGCCTTCTATGCCATATAATCCGCCATCCTAGTTTTACAAAGGAGGAAAGTAAGGCATGGAGACATCAAGTGGTTTGTCCAAGGTCATAGTTGTATTAAGTGATAAAGGCATGTACTGAATTCCAAAGCCACTACTTTTTCCACTTCACTGGTTTTTTGTAAATACAAGGAACCAAAAGTATTACTGATGTTTTAAGTTCTGACCTCTTCCTTCCAGGCTTCAGATGTGCAGAGATAAGAGACATATAAGCACAGAAGGGAACCACGGGACCAAGAAGCAGAGGAGGGCCTAAAACTAAGGAACACAGAGTCATGACACGGACAAATGAACCCACACCTTGGCCTTCATTGACAGCACCATGAGGATTGTATAGGCTATGGGTTGGGGGAAGGTCAGTGTTCTAGCAACCCAGAATGACATAGTTGAAATAAGAATTTAAGTTGAATTGAGCACATGAGTCCTTATAAAAAGAAAGAAAGATTTTTCTTAATTGCTGATAAGCTATGGCATAAGTGCTTTCTGTATTTTTTCAGGTAGGTAAAACCTTTTCTCTGGCTTTTATGTTCTTGTTAGACTGAGCGCTCTCAGAGGAACTGAGAGCCCTTTTCTGGGAAGCACATAAGTCTGATACTGACATTCCCAGAGTTTCACTGGATGGGGCATAAGAAGAGATTTTTTTAAATGAACCAAATACTGGAGTTCCTGAACCTAAGGGAGTAAATGAGAAAACAGGCTCTAGATATATGACCCTACAATCTTCATGTGGGAGAATAAATGAAGAAAAATGAAGAGCCAAGAATTGAGCCTTGTGGTTCATACACATTTAAAAAACAAGAGGAAGAATATGAGCCAATGAAAAAACCAGAAGTGACCAAAGAGAAACAACACCACAAAAGCCAAAGGAGGAGAAAGTTTCAAACAGGAGATGGTGGTCGTGGTCATGGTGGAATAGTGTCAAGTTCTGCAGAAGGAAGACCAAGAAAAGATGATATTTTCGACAACTGGAAGATCATGGGTGGCCCTGAAGAGAAAACTGCCAGTGGAGAGGTCAAAAAGACAGTGAGGTGGAGATATCCAGATGAGACTAATTCAGAAGAGTGATGAAAACAGAAGGAAAATCACAGGGGAGTAAGGAGAAGTGAATACAGAAGCACTGCAGCTGTGGGAAACTGGCAAAGATCTCCAGGGTAACCAAGTCATTTCAAGTATTCCTAAGTGCATTCAGAGGATGGAAAGTGTACAAGCCTGAGCCTGACTGGAGTCAATGGTGTGTATTAATAAGAAGAGTATGTGTGTACATGTATATAAAGTTATGTACATACAAGGAAAATGCACATATACATACAAGTACATTTTCCTCATACACATATATACTTTATATATATATATATACTAGGAAATGTACATATATGTATTAAGAAGCTGAGAGTGCTGTACAAGTACAGTACACATATGCACACGCATATGGATAGGCATATGTGGGGAAAGTGTGCATTTGTGTACCTATACATGTGTGTATATGTCCATATATATGGACATATATACACTTGTATACATACATTTCCCCACATATACCTATCTATATGTATACTGTGTGTCTGTATGTATGTATAGGAAAAAAATTTACATTTTAGGTTAAATGATCACGCCTGGGTTCCTTCTCCAACTGGCCTATAATTCACGTACGGCAAGGTCTCACTTCTCTTCTTCTTCACTAGCAAGTTACAGGAACCTCTGATTTTCTCATCACCTCACCACTGTAGTCCATACCACTTGCATCTTGTGAAGTTCAACAATGAATACACAATCTCTCTGTTTGCCTTTGGGGAAAAGAATGCCATCTCTCCTTACCTTTCTCACTCAGCAGGTGAGAGGAGACATGAAATTATTATGGAATTCAGGGTAGGCACTGAATTCAGCTAGGTAGCTATTTCATTTAGCAGCTTTGCAAGAATGCAGAGGAAAATACTGGCCAAGCTGTCTTTGCACCTCATTAGGTAGAAGAGACCAAAAAGATAGGGCTGCTTTCCCCAAAGGTTTGTTCACTTTGCAACCCTCATAAGATGACAAGAAGATCCTTTCTTGGATTTTGGCTTATGGGTCAGAATGTAAAATTATACCACTGAGGAATGAGAAGAGAACAAATGTTAGGAAATTACTGACAACACATGTGCAAAGGAGGATTTTCAAAGTGCATCTTGTCTAAATGCAAAACATCAACCAGAATGTTGGAGTTGGAGTCAGGAACACATGGGTTCAAATCCTACCTGGGGCAGTTAGTGGCTGTGTAACTGTGAGAAAGTCACTTAACATCTCTGAGCTTCAAAAAGAGGATTACAATAGCACTTACCGCCATAAAACAATACATGCCTCTCACATAGAGTCATGAGAATCAGATGGTATGACATCTACACATAAAGGATTTAACAAATTTTAATTGCTATATAAATGTGAATCAGGAGTACTATCCTTCCTTCCATCCCTAGTCTTTAAATGCAAAACAAATATTAAATTTTACCCATTTCAAATCCATTCAGTTTATTATACTAAAGTCTTTCTAACACAACTTAGTAGAGTTAGAGAACAATGCGAGTCAAAAGCACCTTTGTCCCATGAGAAATCAGGGATTGCCTCGGGACCTCTTGGTTTCAGGGTCTCCTTGTGCCCGTGAGAGATGAGGAAATGCTGAAGGTCACAGCCCAGTTGTGCCTCACAAGGAAGTCTCCCACAAGACCACTCACTTGATGAGCAGCAGCTGACATGACTGGTTTGGCCCTCCTCCATTGGTCCATACCCCCTGTGCACAAGGAGATAGTGCCTGAATCATGTTGCCCTTAGGGTATAAAAGGAGAACACCATCATCAAATAAAATGCAGCTGCTGTACGCTTCTCTGGCCTCTGATCCCTTCAGTCCCTCCTGAGAATACAGCCTAAGGCTGGCCCTTAGGCTACTGAGTTGAGTGGCCCTTACAGTAAAGAGAGGTGGATATTTTCCTAGTCAAACCATAGACCCACACATATGATTGCCACATATAATAAGAGTTTCATTTAATTTAGTTAGCCAATCAGAAAGGTGTTGGTCCTGTCCCTCAACGATAAAGGTATAATGTGTTTCCACTGTAACCATGGTTCTCTCCATCAAGTCAAGTCAATAAGCATTAATTAGGCATCTACAATATGTGAAGCACTGTGTTAAGCACTGGGGATAAAAAGAAAGGCAAAAATAATCCCTTCCCTCAAGAGTCTCAGAGTCTAATGGAGGAAACAACATGCAAATAACTATGTATAAATAAAATACATGCAGGTTATATTGGATGAGGGATGAGACTAGCATTAAGAGGGACTGGGAAAGGTTCCTTACAGGAATTGGGATTGTGGCTGAGATTTAAAGGAAATCAGAGAAGAAATTGGATAGAGACAGAGAGAGAAAAGAGAGAGAAAAATCTAGGCATGGGGGAGAGCCAGTGAAAAGGCACTACACTGAAAGTTGAGTGTCATGAGCAAGGAACAAGCAGCAACTCAGTACCCTGTAACACAGAGTAATTGAAGGGGAGTAAAGTTTGAGAAGACTTAAAAGGGAAGCATGCTCTGGGTTGTGAAGAACTTCCAATGCCAAACAGAGGGTTTTATATCTGATCCTGCAGGTAACAGAGAGCTGCTGGAGTTTGAGTAGGGAAGGAGCATGGAAAGACTTGAGCTTTAGCAAAATCACTTTGCTAAATGGGTGCACGATCTAGGTATAAAGGCTGATACTGTAAGCAATCTGGGGAAGCAAGGAATAGTTTACCTGTCAGATTTATGGAGTAGGGAAGACTTTATGACCAAAGAAGAGTTGGAGAGCAATATAAAATGCAAAATGGATAATCTTGATTACATTAAATTGAAAAGTTTCTGCACAAACAAAGCCAATGTAACCAAGATTAAAAGGGAGGTGGGAAATTGGGAAAGAATTTTTACAACCAGGGTCTCTGATAAAGGCCTCATTTCTAAAATATATAGGGAATTACTTAAAATCTATAAGAATACAAGTCATTCCCCAATTGATAAATGCACAAAGGATATGAACAGGCAATTTTCAGAGGCAGAAATTAAAGATATTTATAAGCATATGAAAAATGCTCTAAATCACTATTGATTCGAGAAATTCAAATCAAAACAACTTTGAGGTACCACATCTCACCAGTCAGATTGGCTAAGATG
>JAQQSU010012188.1:0-11983 GCA_028627135.1 Pseudochirops cupreus
TTTGTCTTGTATGGGGGTTAATTTTAAAGCATTTTTTCTAAGCAAAGGAGAACACAATTAATTAAAAACAAGAAAATAGTCAAGAGAGATAAGTGAAAGTAAGTTCTTTCAAGGAAAAATAAAACAAAGGCCAAGGCCAATTAAAAATAGTCTCTGATTACTTAAGTATAAGTATAACAGACAATAACCCAAGACTCTTAATGGGCCTTGAGTATGAAGCTGAATCTGCTTATTAGTGTGTTATTCTTTAATAAAATTATGTTTCTGGACAGCAAAAAGAGAAGAATGTAGAATCTGCAAGATCATCTTTCTACAATACATATATTTGGCCAAATATTCATTTGAATATGGTGCCTAGTTTTGATCTCAAGGAAGCAACAAAGAAGGTCAGAGGAAGAGAAGAGATCCTCCAATCTGTCTGACTCATCATTAGGAATTTTTCTTTTAACAAACAATATTCTATTTTCCTTTTCTGAAGTTTTATAACAAATCTCAAAGGATTGTATAAAATACTTTGTTATCTCTGCAAGTACTGGAATAGATATCTTTTGATAGTATTTGAAGACTGTGGCCCAAGATTTTAAAAAAAATTTATATTCTAATACTGGTGAACCATAGCTTACCAGATTTTTGGAAGAATTCTTTATCATCATACAATGTGCAACTTTCAACTCTTAATAGACAGTGAGTATAGTATCTTCAGACACTATTTAAGATAGGCTGAATTTCAATGTAACTAGAATAGGAAGCTGTGGAAGGTTTATTGTGATTTCAGATACGTGATCCAAAATATCTTCCTCACTGTCCTGCCTCATATCCTCTATTTTGGTATCATTCCCTAAGGACCTCTAGAGGCCTTTTAAGTAGCATACAGCATGCTGTTTTGAATGTTGGAGGGGAGATTTTATGGAATTTTTATAGTGAACTATCTTTATAGTGAATTTATAGTCCAACACTATCCTTCTATCATTCAGGTTCAATACTTAAGAACCATCGTTCACTCTCTTTCCTCTACCTTATCCATATCTGCTGATTATAAGAACATCACAACATTGGGAGCCCACTACCTCAGTCCGGGAAGTGGCAATGGAACTTAAGAACATGAATTTAGGAGAAGCATCGGATATGACTGAAGGGAAAACTTGGCTGGATAAATACATTGTGCTGACACGGAGTATTATTTTCTTCAGCATTTTTTTTGAGTAGTGGCACTTCTTGACAATTTACATTAATTTGGAACCAAAAGATTGTTGATACATTTATACACATTCCTAAAATTTGATTTCATCCATGAATTTCAATCTTTCTTTTTGACGATAAAAAAAATCAGAAACAATGGTTTTATTTTTTCTTTTCTTTTCTAAAGTCCCTAACTGGCAGAAATACTAATAGAAATTTATCTTCATATAGAAATATAAAACACCTCTATTACATGTAATACATTATCTTATTATAATATAATGCATATAATGTAATATAATTGCACATAAAACAACATGTGTTATTTCATGCATTATCTGATAACATCAGCTGGAAAAAGGAGAAGCAGAGGGGTCATAGAATTCAATCACAGAAAAACAATCTCTCAAATAATCAGATGTTCATGTGCTGCCTGGAAACCAATAAATTGGGAAAAGCATTATAGTCAAGAGATATGCCTAGAATAGTTTTGTTTTTAGAGTATCTCAGAAAAGTGTCACCCTTTCAAAAGCTGTGGATCCTTAATAGATGGGGAAACAAGGACAGAACATTCTTGGTCTTATGGACAGTCAAGGAAATGGATTGGAGCAGAATTGTTTTATTTTAGGCTATCAGTTTTTATTTCATCAAGTTTATTGTTCTATTATTAGGTGTATAGCTATGCCTATAGGGGCTTATAGCTTACAAAGCTCCTTCCTTTACTGTCCTGTGATGTAGATAGTATAAGAATTTTCTTCCCCATTTTGCAGATGAAGAAATAGAGGCTCAGAAAAGTTAAGAGACTTTTTATGATCACATAGCTAATGCATGCCAGAGCTGGAACTTGATTTCAGGTTTCCTAATTCTTTAGATCAGTGCTAATTCCCCTATACCATAATTGAACATATGTTTTCCCTAGCACATTGAAGTTAATATGATTCATTTCCCTTGGTGTACAGAGGAGTATTGGGACATCCAGTGACTTTCTGCCAAGGTTAAAGGAATAAAAATGATAAGCTGTGATTTAAGCTCATTGATGTAACCTTTTAAAATTTTAATACCTTTTCTTCAATTTTGAGACAAAAAAATTCATAATATGTTCTTGAATGTAGACAGAGGTGAGGAAATCATCTCATATAAAAAGTCACAGAGATAAAGGTCATAATACCTAGACTGGGCAGAGGTTTGCAAATCAATTGTCCTCCATCTATTCTCCTTTCTACCTTCTCCTCATTCCACCAGAATCAGGACTTTGGTAAGCAAGTTTTGGCCTTGTATTGCCCCCAAACAAATCATCCTTATTACTCCTAAGCTATTTTCAATCCATGCTGAGACACAATCTTCCACCCTACTTCTTAGCCCCACCTTTTCTTCTTCCTTGAGAATGTAAGCTTCTTGAAATCAGGGACTTGTTTTTGTTTGTATCCTCAAAGTTTAGCACAGTTCTTGGTCTGTGCTGAAAAACTACTTTATCATTCATTCATTTATTCATCTAATTAAATTCGTTCATTTTAAAGATGAGAAAACTAAGATCCAGGGAAGTGAAATGACTTGACTAAAGTCACACAGATAGTAAGTAGTGGAGATTGGAAGGTCAGTGTTTAGGATTTCAGAGCTGGACTTGGGAATGAGGTTGACCCTTTGAATTAAACTATTCATTAACCCATTTTTGACATACACAGACCTACACACACACACACACACACACACACACACACACACACACACATGCATACACACCCCAAGGACATGAAGTTAATATGAAAGAACAAGACAAAAGAGGCTGGAACAGGCTTCCTGGGGAAGTTGAGACCTGCAAAAACTTGAAGTTAGGAAACTCATAGATTGAGGTTAGGGGATGAGGGGGCAGAAAATTCCCATCATATCTGGTTCAGGGACTGGAGATGGAGATGGAGTTACAATGTAGCTTGATTGTAGAAAAGAGTGAAGTGGAAGGTGGAAAATGTGAAACGTGCCAGATCATTAATTCCAAACAGAGGAGTTTGATCTTGCAGGTAATAGAGAGTCACTTGGATCTCAGCAAGGAAGCAGTTGACATAGACCTATGCTTTAGAAAAAATGTCCAAAACAGAACTCATTATTTATCTTCTTAAGTTTTTTTTAAAGTTCCTTCTATCATTTTAGTAAGCCAGAATTGCAAGTACAGATTCATCCTCAACACCATACTTTCTCTCACCCACTATTTAATCAAATAGCAAGTATTGCCAAGTCTACTCTTGTGATATCTCTTAAATTCTTCTCTTCTCCCTATTCACAGGGTCACTGTCATAGTCCAGATCCTCAACACCTCTCATTTGGACTTTTTGAGTAGCTCCTAATTGTTGTCCCTGCCTCCAATTTGTCCTCTCTGACCTATATTCTACAAAGATGCCAAATTGATATTCCTAGAGGAAGTTAACAGTATGGAGGATAGAATAATGGACCTGGAATCAGGGAGATATGATTCTAATCTGGCCTCAGACACTTACTAACTCTGTGACCCAGGGAAAGTACCTCATCGGTAAAATAGGAGTAATATTAGCACCTACCTCCCGTTGTGAGGATAAAATATGTTTATATTTGTAAAATGCTTTGTAAACCTTCAAACACTCTATAAATGCTAGTGGTGATGATGATGAATGATGATGCCATTCCCATATTCAATATGATTTTCTTCTTTTAGAATATAAGCTCTTCAAATGTAGGTACTGTTTCTTTTTTGCCTCTGTATGCTCTGTTCCTAGCACGGGACCTGGAACCTAACAAGCACTTAGTAAATACTTGTTGAATTTAACTTATTGGTGGAGCAGTAAGTTGTGAAGAGGTGAATGGTCTTGTCAACATGTATTGCTCTTCCTCTCTCTAGGCTGGAATTCAATTCAGTTTAATCTGAAATCAACAAATATTTACTGAGCATCACCTATTCACAAGGTACTCTGTGAGGGATACGAAGGAATAAAGCATTATCCCTGCTCCAATAAGCTTTCAACTTAGAAAAGATAAGATATGTACATATATATATGCCTAGGAGACATTTCTGTCCTAACTTAAGGTTTGTAAAATGCATTCATACATAATTTCATTTGAATTTCATAGATATCCCATAAAATAAGTAATACAGGTATTATCATACCCATCTGACAGAAGAGGAAAATAGGTACAAACAGTTTAAGTCACATTTTAAAGATGAATTTCTTCAAGTTCTAGGACTACCACATTTTCTACCACTCTATGCTGCAGTGCTCCATGGGAAGAAACTATAAACCATATCAAGTGAGAATTAGTTGGATCCCTGAATTCCAGAATCTCAGAATTGTGATTTGGAAGATACATCAGTAGTCATCTAGTCCAACCCATACCTGAAAAAGTATCCTTACTACAGTATAACCAACAAATAGTCAGTCAACAATTTCTTATAGATTTCCAAAGAAGGAGACCCCTTTACTTCCTGAAGCAGTCTATCCTTTCTTGGATATTTCTAGTTGTTAGGACACTTTAAAAATGATGTTAACCCCTAATTTACTTCTTGGCAATTACTGCCCATTAGTCCTAGTTCTGCTCTCTTGGGCCTGGAAGAACAATTCTAATGGCTCTTCTACATGGCAGTCCTTCAAATATTGGAAGAGATTAACCATTTCTACCTTGAATATTCTCTTCCCTCAGGCTAAGCATTTCCATTTCTTTGAACTAATGATCTCCATATAGCATGAATTCAAGCTGCATCATCCTCCTGATTACTCTCATCTGGACACTCTTAAGCTTTGCAATTTATAAAAATTCTCCTTTATGGCTATAAAAATGTGCATACCCTATGACCCAGCAATACCACTTCTAGGACTATATATATCTCAAAGAGATAATACAAGTGGGAGGAACTCCCATATGCACAAAAATATTTATAGCAGCTCTTTTATGGCAAAGAACTGGAAATCAAGGAAATGCCCATCAACTGGGGAATGGCTAAGCAAGTTATGGTATACGAATGTAATGGAATACTATTGTGCTATAAGAAATGAGAAGCAGACAGACTTCATAATAACCTGGAGAAACTTATAGAAACTAATGCCTAGTGAGGAGCAGAACCAGGAGAAAATTGTACACAATTACAGACACATTTTATCTGTGATGACTGACTTTGATAAACTGGGCTCCCCTTAGCAATGCAAGGTTTTAAGACAACTCCAATGATTCATAATGGAAAAGCCTATCCACATCCAGAGAAAGAATTCTGAATTCTGAATGCAGATTGAGGCAAACTATTTACTCTCTCTCTTTTTTGTTTAGTTTCTTCTTTCTTATTGTTCATTCCATTGGTTATATTTTCTTCTTTACAATTTTACTAATGTTTAATGTGAAGGTATTTGTAGAACCTGCATTGGATTGCATGCCACCGTAGTCAGGGGGTAGGGAAGAGGAGAGGGAAGGGGAGAAAATTTGGAACTCAAAAGCTTGTGGAACTGAATGTTGTAAACTAAAGGTAAAATAAATAAGTTAAATTTTTTTTTAACATTCTCCTTTATAAAAAAAATGGGCCCTAGCACTGCATTTAATATTCTAGGTATGATATGACCACAACAGAATATAGCAGGAGCAGTACCTTCTTTATGGAAGCTATACTTTTCTTAACAAAGTCCAAGATTGCATGAGCTTTTTTTTTTTTTACTGCTATGTCATACTGCTGATTCTTTCAATCAATCAACTTTTGATAAATGCCTACTATGTGCCAGACACTATGGTAGGAATTGGGAATACAAATAAAAAAAAAGAAAGAATCCCTCCTCTAAAGTAGTTTAGTTTTTACTAGGGGAACATATTCATATATTAGTACAGTCAGTTCTACTATGATTTGAAATATATGTTTCTAAGAATCACTGCTCAGTGCAAAAAGCACAGGGTTTATGGGGAAAAAGGGGTTAAGAAAGCTTCTAAAAACATCAGTGAAACATAAAAAAGTGATAGGAACCTAATAAAAATGGTGGTATAGTTTTGTATGTACCAAAATGATTAAGAAATACATACAGACTACCGTAAGTAGTCCAGCCTTGGCTTGTGCCCTCCTTACCATGGGGAAAAGTGGGGTGACGGGAGTTTGAAATGCATGACATTTTACATTGAAAAAATAGCTAGTTTGCTTGTGGAAGCAAGTAGCTTGTGAATTATTATGAAGTGGTGCAGTTTCTAAATTCTTACTGTTTCTCAAAGATGAGATCACATATAAGCAAATGTGAAGTTCAACTTATGCCTAATCATTCTCTAATATCTCAATTGCATTAGAACAATTTCACATTTTCAAAACAAGCATTGTAGCAGAGCTGATGCATATACAGAGTAACTACAACACAAACACAAAGGAGTGAAATACCAGGTAGTTAAAGAGGGAGGGAGGCCCCTTGCAGTTGGAGGGATTAGAAAAGACTCCATGAAGAAAGTAGCATGTGAGTTTCTTCTTGAAGAAAGAGGAAGATTGTATGAGGTACAAATGAGTAGGAAGGCATTTCAGGCATGAGAGAATGCAAAGAAACAGAGAAGGGTAGAATGCCTCTATGGAAGAGGAATGGGGAGAATGCCAGTTTGGTTGGACTGTATAGTTTGAGAAGGGGAATAATGTATAACGTATGGATGAGAAATGGGAAGAATATCAGTTTAGTTGAATTGTAGAGTTTGAGAAGGTGAAAAATGTATAATCAGGTTGGAAAGATAAACTGGAGCCAGGTTGTGAAGGGCTTTAAAAACCAACGAAGTTCATATTTCATTCTAGAAGCAATGAGGACTCACTGTACTTTATCTAGTAAGGGAATGACATGGTCCAATGAGATATTTGCAAAGTATATAGTATTGTGAGCTGCTAGGTGGTAAAATGGATAGAATTCCAGGCCTGGAGTCAGAAAGACCTGATTTCAAATCTGGCCTCAGATACCTAATAACTATATGACTCTGAGGAAGTCACTTAACCCTGTTTGCCTCAATTTTTTCATCTGTAAAATGATCTGGAGGCATTATTTGTCTAGTATCTTTGCCAAGAAAACCCAAAATGAGATCATAAGGAGCCAGACACAACTGAAAATTACTAAACAACAACAACAAAAATAGTCCGGTGCCTGGCACATAGTAGGTACTTAATAAATGCTTGTTTCTACCCTGTTCGAAAATGTGAGTAAGAAAAACCAAATCAGCCATTGTGTGGTGTATAGTTTGAAGGAGAAGGAGAGAAGCTTGGTGAATGGAGAACAATTAGGAGGTCATTGAAATAATCTCAAAAACGGGTGATAAGGGCTAAAGCAAAGGAAGGATTTGTGTGATTAGAGAGAGGGGTGGATTTTAGAGATGATATGGAGGTAGAAATTTCAAAATTCAGCCATTGGTTGGATATGTTGGAGTTTAGGCTGTGCCCACCCAGAAACACCAAAAACTGTTGAGATGTGGTAGAGCCATCTCAAAGAATTCGGAGTCAGATGACCTCTAATCCAAGTATAGGCATTTATTGAGATTGATGCCTCTCATGAAGCAGGCCAAATTCTTAGAGGAACCAACAACTTCAGAGAGAGCAAGGTGGATTTTTATAAGGCAAAGATGTAATTATATAACAGAAATTATGAATATTAAAAATCAGGAGGGGTTTGTTAAGGGATTAGGTAATGGGGGAAGGGTCCCTGCCACAGTGGAACTGCCCATGCAATTATCCTCAATGCATACAGAAATATACATTTGGGTGAGTACATATGTATGACAATGATATTATAATAAGCCTTTCTAAGTTCACTCTAGGTCAGTTCTTTACTATTACTGCACAGGTGCCTACTTAGGGTAAGTCCTTTCTATTGTTTTGGGGCCCACATCCTGCTTGGGCATCCTGGTGCTGCTGCTTTCTGATGGGCTAACTATTGTGGTCCTGTCTGAGACTAGATGGATGTGGTTGTGGTGGAATGCATGGACACATCTTCTATTTCTGTGGGAAAGAAGAGGAATGAGTCTGGGGGCAGTGCCTAGCTAGAGACTAGTAGCTGGGATCCCATCACATGGACATGCTTGCTGTTCTATGAGAAATATGAGTTCATGGGCACACCTGTTGTTTTAGTGAGCAGTGAGGCATGTATGAAGAAGTTAAAATATTGAGTGTTGGGGGTGTGTGTGAGTGGTTAGATAGGTGCAGTGAGCCTGCTGTTCAGTGGGACCAATAAGAAAGTTAGCCTGTTAGGGCTGAGCGCAGCTTTATTAGGATTTCATCAGATACATGGGATGAAAGATGATGTGGTCAAACATAATGCCAAGATTATGAACATGGAAGACTGGAAGAATTCTGTCAATATGAAGAATAGAAATATGGAAGTTTAAATGAGTGATGGGTGCAAGGAGGAAAACCAGGGGAAAGTAGTTTCATAAAATCCAAAGAGGAGAGAATATCCAACAGGAAAGGATGATCCATAGCTTAAATGCAAAAGGATGAGGACTGAAAAGAGACCAGCAGACTTGGCGATTAATCATCTCTCAAAGGTGTGACTCTTGGCAGTTTTGGAAAAAGAAATTTCAGTTGAATAATGAGTTCAGAAGTCAGATTATAAAGGGCTGAGGAATGAGTTAAAGGAGAAACAGAGACAGTAAATATATGCAAATTTTTCTATTGAGCTATGAAAACCTCCAATTTTTTTTTTCTGGCAAACTATTTTCTGATCATCCTTTTCTCATCATGTATTTTTGAAGTTGATTTGTTGAAGTCAAGTATAAGATTTCCCATTTATTCTGATTAAATTTTATTTTATTAGATTTATCTCAATGTTCTTGCCTGTCAAGAGCTTTCTGCAATCTGATTCTGCCATTAAATATATTAGCAATCTCCCCAGCTTTGTGTTACTTGCAAATTTGACAATTGTGCCATCTATGACTTCATTCAAGTTGTTGATACAAATATTAAACAGCACAAAGATGAACACAGCAGATCCCTAGGGCACTCCAGTTGAGACCTCTTGCCAACTTGATATCAAACCATTAATGACTACTTTTTTAGTCTGACCATTCAACCAATTCCATATCCAATTAATTGTATCTAGCCCACATCTCTCTCTCTTTTTCCTATAAAAATAGCCAAAGGCACTTTATCAAATGTATTGCTAAAATCTCAGTAAATTACATCTATAGAAGTCCTCTGATTTTTGTAGTTTAGTAACCCTTTCAAAAAAAGTTAGTCTGTTCATGATGATACCATGCCATATCTTTTCTCTTTTGTTTTTTTCACCATTCCATTTTCCTGAACAATAATCTTATCCCTTCTTCTTTCTTCCTCATCTTCCATATATAGCAATAAATGAAAATCATTTTTGTCCTTTGCTTTTTTAATAAGCCTTAGCTCATTCTGAATTCTAGTAAATCTGACACTATGCTTATGGTATGATTTCATGTTATTATATTCATCCTCTGTTATCTGCTCTTGCTTCCACATGCTGTATGTTTCTTTTTAAAAGCTAGCTTACTTGATGAATTTATTGTGTATCCTTATGTGTCTCTTTAGACAATTCCCATCTTTCCTCCCCATCAGAATTGTTTCATCTTTTGAATTTTATTTTTAATAGTTTCATATCTCTCCTGGATTGACTTGCCCTATGAAATGTCAATGCATTTAATTCAGGGCACTTTTCAAAATATGTCCAGATTTTTTTTCCCTTCAGTATCACAAATTTGCACAAGAAGTGATCACTTTTCCCTGTGGTACCAATCATTTTCTCACCAACAATCAGTTCTACTCTTGATGAACTAGGGAAGAATCAAAACCCACAGGAGACCAGAATGCCTCCCTATTGGTTCCTTCATCTGTTGCAAGACAAAATTGTCAGTAGGGCAAATCAGGAGGTTATTAACTGCTTCTCTTTTGGCAGTGAGAAAGATACAACAGATCTCTAGATATATTGTAAGTTTCCCATCACAGATAGAGTAACTGGGCTGTTTGGTCTAGAGAAAAGGGTATGAGTAATGAGAGTTATCTTGAAAATTTTACAGGGCTGCTCAGTAGAAGAGATTCTAAACTTGTTTGGTTTGGACTCAGAACACTGAAATGAGAGTAATAGGAACAAATTGCAAAAAGATAGATCTAAGTTTGATGTGATGAAGATCTTCCTAATAGTTAAAACTATTCAAAAGTGAATGGCTACATGAGGATGTATTGAGTTCCTCCTCAATGAATATCTTTAATCAACATCTGGTCTATTGTCATTGGAGACATTGTAAAGAGAACACTAGCTTAATTACAAGTTGTACTAGTTGACATTTGAGATCCCTTCCAAATCTAATGTTTTGTAATTCTATAACAAGTTTAAAAATGTAAAATTATATAAAGAAGTCAGAAAAAATTCACATCTGTCCTCAGTAAATCCAGTTAGGCTACGGATATATGCTCAGTGCCAAAATAGCCAGTCAATTTAACCAAAAACTAATCCGTCCAGGGTGGGAAATACTAATCAAACAAGTTTGACTGCATTTATCAAACAATGCAAAACATTGAATCTGTGGGCACAGTGTAGACACAGCTTTTGAGTTCTCTTCAGATACAGGTTCCCATAGCAACTTTACTGAAAGGGGATTGGAAGAAGTCATGTATATAAAATTTCTTCTCCCTGATTTCCTTAATGCCCTATCCAAATTCTTTTCGGCTTTGGCCATCTGGGCATATCCTTGTTTCCCCAGCTGTCTTATTCTGGTAATGAACTCTATTGTAAAATGTCCTTTGACACCTGCCACTGATGCAAAGGTCCAGATTGTCATGTGAAAATACAGGCAGCAAGCCTTAGTGCACAGTAATGAAATCCTACCACAAGCTGCTGTGGTCCTTTGAAATTTGTTGAATTCCATAGCTATATAACTACAGGAATAAGCAGTTTATTGAAACATGGATTCCAAATTTGAATCCCATCACCAGTTCCTAACATATTTTCTTCAGGGCAAGAGCAAATATATGTTATATTTAACATACTAACAGCTCTTTTCCTTCCTTGTCACTGTACCTCTGACAATCCTTAAGGAAAAGCCACACTTAAAGCATCTTATCTCTTCCCCCCTACTAACCTCACCCTATGGCTAACAAGGCTGTGAATCAAAACATTTAGAACTGTTGGCTCTTTACACACTTATGTTTAATTCAGCATTTTCTATTGATCTATTTCAACATAAATGTCCACACTTCTAGCCTTAGAAATGTCTTTATCAGAGCTATAGAAAAGCTCTTTGTAAAATGAACATATCAGAGTAGGGCTGGCTTTCTCACCCCAAACCACTGCATCACATCCCACCCCATCCCACCCCATGCATCTTAATGCATCTTAAGTTGTAGGGCATGTACGCTCCAATAGACTAGCCTTGTTGCAGTGGGTAAGCCTCTCAACTTCAGTTTACTCATGTATAAAATGGATGTGGTAATGCCTATTCCAACTATACTTGAGAGAGGGTTGCAATGATTCAATAAGATCCTTCTCCCTAGCTCGAGAGGCAGGCTATCTTAAAGCACTATATACAATGTAAACTGTCATGAAAAATTTCTTTTTTTCGGGGGGCCGAGCCAAGATGGTGGTGTAAGAGCAGCAACATATTGCAGCTCTCACATAGCCACCCCAAAATACCCATAAAATATGATTCTAAACTAATCCTAGAACTCCAAAACACACACAAATATACTTTCCACTAAAGTCAGCTTGGCTACGAGGAACCATATCAGCACTGCAAACTGAAACCAGTCTGGCCTGAAGCCCTGGCTGAGCCCCGGGGGCAGCTGGAGGAGAGGAGCCGAGCCCCGGCTGGAGCTTTGGGTGAGTGGATTGGCGGC
>JAQQSU010012189.1:0-11983 GCA_028627135.1 Pseudochirops cupreus
AGAATGAACATAACCATAAAACCACCCCATACCTATCAGAGTGGCTAATATGACAAAAAAGGAAAATGTTGAATGTTTGAAGGAATGTAGGAAAACTGGGACAGTAATGCATCGCTGGAAAATTTGTGAATTGAACCAACCATTCTGGGGAGCAATTTGGAACTTTGCCCAAAGGGCTGTAAAACTGTAAACTCTTTGATCAAGCAATATCACTGCTGAGTCTGTATCCTTAAGACAGCCAAAAAATGGGAAAAGGACCAATTTGTACAAAAATATTTATAGCAGCTCTTTTTGTGGTGGCTAAGAATTGGAAATCAAAGGGATGTCTATCAATTGGGGAATGGTTAAAGAAACTGTGGTATATGATTGTAATAGATTATTATTGTGCTATAAGAACTGGCAAACAGGATGATTTCAGAAAAATCTGGAAAGACTGATGTGAACTGAGGCATAATGAAGTGAACAGAACTAGGAAAACATTGTACACAGTGACAGTAATGTACAATGAAGAACTGTGAATGACTTAGCTATTCTCAGCAATACGATGACCCAAGACAATTCAAAGGACTCATGATGAAGCATCTGTCTCCAGAGAAAGAACTGATAATCGATTGAAGACAGACTGAAGCATGCTATTTTTCACTTTCTTTCTCCCTTTTTTTCTTTTATTTGAGTTTTCTTGTACAAAATGACTAACATGGAAATATTTTCTATAATTGCAGATGTATAGCCTATATTTGATTGCTTATCATTTCAGGGAGGTGGGGAGAGGACGGAGGGAAGGGAAAGATAGGATTTGGAACTGAAAACTTTAAATAAAAATGTTACAGAAAAAAAAAAGGAAGAAAACAAATGAGAAAACCTGTTCAAGATCCTCCTCCCCCCCATTTTTGTAAAAATGCTGCTTTTTGTGACCTAGGTCTGTAATTTTTGTGTAGTCCTACTAATCCACTGTTTAGGCAGTGGAAATAAATTTACTACAATTTATAGATAGCTCCGGATGTGCTTATCAGGTGTCTAAAGCAAGAGTTAACGGTGTTAATTAAGCAGATGTCCCACCTGGTTTTTTCTCTGATTGGTGCATACTGCTAACTCTTAATTCCAAATTTCCTGGTTCTCCCCACTTCCCAAGGATCTGTGAACAAAGATACAGCACATATGTTCTCTATCTCACAGCTACTCATAACATGGGGCATTATATTTATGCCCATGATACAATTTTAGAAAATGTCAATGCTTGCCTATTAGAATACAGATTGACTAAAATTAATTGTTTTTGTCATAAACATGGAAAACTGTTTATTTTTAGTTTGTCAGCTTCTGATTTTTTAGTTAAGAAATTTGAAAAAAGGCAGCCAAATAACTTTCATATTCAAACAACTAGATAGGGAAGGTGATGCTGAATTAGAAAGTCGTAGGTAATATATACTCCATATACAATGACTGTATCTATGTAATGACAGGAAGAATAAAAAAAAAGTTGAAGAGATTTTATTAAAATGAATTTGTCAATTAGCCAGCTGCTTTATTTATACGTTATGCTAAAAGAAAGTCTGATTTGCCTAACTTATTCATAGAATTGCTTTAGTTTTTGGCTGAGTTGACTGGTTGTTTTGTCATCGCGTGGACACAGCCTATGTATCTGGTTGTCAAACCCAAATATTTTAACTTTAGAATGATCTCAAAAGCAATTAATGGTCTGTAAGGAATAAACATCTGCATATTTTTGGGGGGTCTAATGCGACTGGGGAGGAACACAACTGAAACATCAAAAAAAACAGACTTTTTAGGTATTTCTTTTCAAAGAAAGACGGTTAAATTAATCTAACAAAGGCTGAATAAATTCATCCAAATGTTTAATGAAATTTGAAAATATCAGGCTCTTCAGAAAAGGATTGCTGAAAGCTGTGTCTTAAAGTCAGCCCCTCACCCAGTTTGTACTACTGAATTTTATAAATGCAAACACCAGTCTTTGCTCCTGGGGACTCCAGCATCGTTGTGAACCCCATGAAACATTCTTTCTCATTCTTAAACTATTAGGTTTTGAATTTGTTTTGATTATTTATGAGGCTCCAGTTATAGAGACACAAAGGTAAACATGACAACCTCTGTTTTCAAGAAGCTTACTGTAAAGACAGGTACACAGATAGCACAAACACGAATTAGAATAAGGTAAGTACATACGAAAAGTGAAAACAAAGAGTGCCAAGGGAGATGAGGGAAGGGAGATATCACTTCCAGGTGGGCATACCATAGGAGGCTTCATAACCTCCTTTGTGACCTGGGACTTGCTACCAAATGGTTTACCTAAAACCTAGGTCAGACCTTCATACCCCTTGTCCCTGTTCTGCTCAATAAACTCCATCTTCTCCCTACGATATGCAAAATTAAATACAGAATCCTTGGTTTGGCATTTGGAGCTCCACATAAACTCCTCTCTTCCTACCTTTCCAGTCTTTTTTCGTTCTGCTTCCTTTTGCTCACTGTACAATTTAGCCACACTGGGTTGCTTGTTGTTCCTCTCTCGTGATTCTCTTGCTTTCATTTCCATGTCTTGGCACTAGCTATTTCCCATGCCTGAAATGTTCTCAACTTTGAACTTTGAGAATTTCTGGCTTCCTTTAAGATTCAGTTCAAGCACCACCCCCTAGAAGAGGCCTTTCCTGGTCACTTCCAGATTTTAATGCCATCCCTTCTATAGTTACCTTCCCTCTATTTATTTGTGTGTTATGCTGTCATTAGAATGTAAACTCCCTGAGGATAGAGATTTTTTTTTTGCAGGTTCCACGTATGCTTAGCACAATGCCTGGCATATGGCACATCCTTAACAAATACATATTTGATAGATTTAGAATTAGCAGGGACCTTAAAACTTATGGAATCATAGTATTAAAAAATTAGATCTGGAAGGCATTTAGAGGCTATTTAATCTAAATCTGTCATTTTGCAGATGAAGAAACTAAGACAGAGAGATTAAGAGACTTTTTAGAATCATTTTAGGAATCAGGAATTCCGTTTAGGTCTTCTGGACTCTGTTCTATGTAATAAGTACTTTTTTTTTGTCTTCTTGGAGGGGACAAGGCAGGGCAATTGGATTTAGGTGACTTGACCAAGGTCACATGGCTAGTAAATGTTAAATATCTGAGGCTGGATCTGAACTCAGGTTCTCCTGCCTCCAGGATGGGTGCACCATCTAGCTGCTCTCATGCTAAGCACTCTTGATTTCAACATTGAGAACACTGGTGAATTTTACTAAGAGAAGACATTAAAATGAAACATATTTGCAGTCTAGTTTGTTGGGAAAATAGGGTCTTTGTGAGAGGAGGGTAGAGAAGTAAGTTAGAACCAAATTATGGATATTCTTGTATAGCAGATTAAAGTGCTAGGACTTCATTCTGTAGCTACAAAGAAACATCAGAGGGGTGGTACGGTAAAATTGAAAGAAGGACTGAATTTGGAGTCAGATGACCTGAATTCATCATCATAAATCATTTGCTACCTAAGTGACTTTGAACAATTTATTTCACCTCTATCAGACTCATTTGTAAAATAAGGGTCTTTGATTAGATGATGTCTAAGGTCCCTTCCACTAAAGCTATGATGTTTTATCAGGTTCATGAGGAAGATTCTTCTCACAGTAGTAGATAGGATGGCATGAAGAGAGGAGATGATCGAGATAAGGACATTGATTTGGAAATTACTGCATTAGTTCAGGCATAGGAATATGGGAATAGAAAGGATGGGACAGATGTAAGAGAGTTT
Organism: Pseudochirops cupreus; assembly: GCA_028627135.1. NCBI lineage: Eukaryota > Metazoa > Chordata > Mammalia > Diprotodontia > Pseudocheiridae > Pseudochirops > Pseudochirops cupreus. The sequence continues at coordinate 3,763 of JAQQSU010012189.1, forward strand.
TAAAGTAGACTTGGTAAGACTTGGCTTCAAAAAATCAACTTCTCAAGCACAAGACTGGATGTTTATAAAGATAACAATTGATCTGAAAAAAGATCTGGGGTTTTAGGGAAGCACAAACTCAGTATGTTAATGATGCAATTTTATTTTTTTTTTGGTTCAGACCTGTAATATCATTCATTGGTCTAGAAAAGTCTCACTGAAGGAAGTCCTGGTATTAATGCAGATCAGTGGCTGTTCTGAAGCTTGTAGTCTTAGAGAGAGACCTGGAGGGTAACTTGTCCAGGATCACAAAACCACTATGTCTCACAGGTGGGACTTGAACTCAAGTCTTTCTGAGTCATGGGTCAGAAAGCTTTCTGTTCACTACACCATCTGCTGTTTTGTGGTGCACACATGAAAAACAAATGTTATCCTAGGCTACTTAAGAGGCAAATGGTGTCCAGAAATAAGGAGGTATTAATAATCCCCTTACGTTTTGCTCTGGCCCAACAACATCTTAGTGAGTTCTAGTCAACATGGTTGTCTTTTCTTTGCTGTTGCTATTATTGTGGTTGTTTGTTTAAAATCTTAGTTTTATTGATTTGTTCCTTTCAATTTTAATATATCCCTTTCCCACATACTATTCAATGAGCCAAACCTTGTAATACAGATTCTTAAAAAAAAAAGAGGGGAGGGGCAGCTAGGTGGTGCAGTGAATAGAGTCCTGGAGTCAGGAGGACCTGAATCCAAATCCAGCCTCAAACACTTGACACACTTACTAGTTGTGTGACCTTGGGCAAGTCACTTAACCCCAATTGCCTTGCTTTCCCCCCTCAAAAAAAAAAGAGGGGAAGATTTTTTTTTAGCAAGACTGATAGACACATTAACTATGTCTGACAGTTTACACAGTATCTGACACTCATTGTCTTCAATCTCTGCAAAGAGATTGAAGATCTTTTCCAGGGCCAGTCTTGGTCACTGTGGTTCCAAGACATTCAGTTTTTGTTTTTCCATTTACATTCTTGTGGTCCTTGCATATATTGCATTTCTGCTTCTGCTATCTTCACTCTGTATTTGCTCTTATAAATTATAAGTTCATAAAATTTGAAAAGACATCACAGCATAAATGAAAAGAGCATTGGACATTTTTTTTTCAGTTTTCAATCATTAAAAAAACTTTCCTTTTTTTTTAAAAGCACAGACCTTCTAATTCTTTTTTCCCCTCAGTCCCAAATTTTCTCCCTTTCCCTCAGTTCTTTTTTACCCAATGAGAAAGCAAGAAAAACAAAACCTATCACAAATATGTACAGTCACAACACTGAACTTTGCGTGAGGGGACTTGAGTTGGAATCCAATCTATTCCACTGATTAGCTGTGTGATCTCAGGCAACGAACATTACTTCTCTGGCCTTAAGTTTCCTCATCTATAAAATGATGTGGTTGGAACTGTAAGATCATTTCCAGCTTTATATCCATGATCCTTCTTACCCTGCTTCTCTGAATTCTTTGTAGCTGTTGTTTCTTGAGGTTAATAATATTCCATTCCATTCATGTTCGGTCATTTCTTTAGTCATTCTCCATTTGTTTGGCATCTATTTTGTTTCCAGTAACAAAAAGTGCCGTTAGAAACATGTGGGTATTTATGGGTTTTTCTGTTTTTAACTTTCCTAGTGTATGTGACTAGCAGGGATATCTTTGGGTCAAAGGACTTGAAGATTTTTGTCACTTTGTATAATTTTAAATTGTGTACCAGTTCACAGTTCCATCAAAAGTTGATTAGTGTTGGTCTTTCCCCAGCTCCTCTAATACTGGTTATTTCATCTTTTGTCATCTTTGCCAATTTTCTGACAAACCATCAGCCTTTTTTTTTTTTGCTGGCGTTTTCCCTTTTCATGATTTGGAGCAATATTTCATGTGATTGTTAATGGTTTGTAATTATTTGAGAATTTTTTTTTACTAATATAATAACCACTTATTTATTGAGAAATATTCTTGGATCATATTTGTTTGTATTGATTCCAGATATATGTTGATTTGTTCCTACAGAAACTTTTCATTTTTATTTAATTAAAATACACTATTTTATCTTTTTTGCTTGTTGGTATCCCTTGTTTAGTTAATTTTTTAAAGTTATTTCTATGAAAATTAAGATATATTCTCTTCTAAATTGTTGTGACTTTTTGTATTCAGATAATACATCCATTTTGAGTTTATTGTGATATATGGTTTAAGATGATGATCTACACATAAAATTTTGGAAATTGATTTCCAATTTTCTTAGCAATTCTTGACAAAGAAGTTCCTTTTCAAGTGTTTATGAACTCAGGCTTATTGAACACTGGGTTATTTAGTTTTTTGTTGCTTCTGACTCTTCTTTATCAACTTTGTTCCACTAATATATTTTTTTTATTTTTTAAAACTGGTACCACAGAGATTTGAGGATTACTACTTTGTCATATAATTTGAGATCTGGAAGTATTATTTACCCTTAACTCTTCCTTCCTTCCTTCCTTCCTTCCTTCCTTCCTTCCTTCCTTCCTTCCTTCTTCTTTCCTTCTTTCCTTCCTTCCTTCCTTCCTTCCTTCCTCCCTTCCTTCCTCCCTCCCTCCCTTCCTTTCTTCTTCTTCCTCCCTCCTTCCCTCCCTCCCTCCTTCCCTTCCTTCCTCCCTTCCTGCTTTCCTTCCTTCCTTCCTCCTTCCCTCCCTCTCTCTCTCTCTCTTTCTTTCTTTCATCAGTATTGGGACCATGGTTTATGAAGAACATTTGAAAACCAAAGAGTGTCCAAAGGAGTGCAGTCCCAGGGGTGAAAGGCTTAGAGTTCATGCCACTATGTGAATAACTTGAAGAAAGGGTATCCTGCAGAAGAGAAGACTTTATCCAAACATTCGAAGGAATATCTCAAGGAACAAGAATTATACTTATTCTGCCCAGAGGGCAGAGTTGAGAGCAATGAGACATAGAACATAGAGGAACAGAGAGGAAAGTTCAAAAAATGAGGTCTGGGTTAGGAGATTAGAGCTGAACACAGAATAAAATGAAGCAAAGGATTTAGGATGAGGCTGTATTAGAGAACAAACGATACAAATGGCACCATATACAAGGGAAGTCTTGTAACCCTGTTCCTCCTTTTGTTTTAAGAAATTCTATAGTAGCGATTCTCAAACTTTCCTTGTTCATGCTTCGATATTCTTTACCACAAGGAATCAGGATACATAAAATATTTTCAAGAAAGGTTCAGGCTTGGGGATTACTCTGCCTCCTCTCTCCACCTTCTTCTGTCTATCCATTCCCCAGACTGGCAGTGGAGGAAGTGCCTTTGTGCCTCCAGAAATGGAAGGTTTTTTTTTCTTCTTTTTTAAGCTAAGCTAGGAAGAACAGGCAGCAAACTATAGCTAGGGGTCAAATGGGTGGAGAAAGAAGACAAGAGATGTGGAAGTCAGGGCTGAGGTGGAGTGAAGAGGAGTTTTTCTCTGAGAGGTGTTAGGTAGTATTCCTTTTGCAAATCACTATGGCTTAGGCTCTGGTCTCTAAGTTGGCTCTAATATAGTTTTCCATTCATTTTGTTTCCCTCCAGTTACTCAGAAAGAGAGGGGAAAAAAAGATTAAGAAGAAATTTTAAGAGGATCAAATTATGGAGACTTTTGATAACTTGGAAAGATGAAGTAGATCCAACTTGGAAACAACTGGTTGATCTATGGGGACCAGTTAAATGGAGGTTGGGCAGCTGTAATCAGAAATTCTTATTTATATAAGATGAATTTGTCAATTGTGATGGAAATTTCACTCTTGGTACATTATTTTACATATTGTATCCCACAAGTTATTAGCTTAATAGAAGGCTACTTTAAAGACAAATACCATTTGTTCCACTGTTATATTGTAGCATTGTCTTGCTAATTAGGTGTATTTTACTGGAAAATATTTACCAAGTAATACTATTAATTCCCTCGTTATTTAACCAAACACTAAATTCATTTGTAATTCTTAAAATTATTTTCACTGTATATAATCTATTGCCTAAAACTATTAAATGATATTCAATTTCTGATTTCTTTTCCACCATGTTGCTTATTTAGCTCTGAATTGGTTAACTTAAATTATGAGTAATCTTTGTATTTGATCTACCTTTGAATACAGAGGCATGAAAGGTTTGTAGAATAATTGCTCAATTTAAAAATTTAAAAAATTGAGATTTATTGTTATAGCCAGCAGAAAGATTTATTTCATCATAAATTAATGTGTAATTTGTCTTTTGCAGTATGCATTTGGTTATATATTAGACATATTCTACTCTATTTTATTTAGCAGCTTTAGACCTAGGGGGAAAAAGACAAGAAAAGTTCACAATGCACTGTTAATTATTTTATATTAGTGATCTAAAACATCATGTTATGAATACTCTAATATTTTTTTTTGGTGATATGTAAAGAATTTTCTGTGTTTACTGAGTGCTTCTGCTTTGAGGTATGCTATAGTTTTGTATTAGAGGACCTAAGTTTGAATTCTAATGCTGTTGATTGTTACTTTCATGATCCTGAGTGATTCATTTAACCTTATTTGGTCTCATTTACCTCGTGTACAATGGGGGAAGTAGACTAGATGACCTTTAAAGTCCCTTATAGATCTATGATAACATTTTAAGTGTTATCTATTTATCTATCCATCCATCCATCTCTACTGAGATCTATTTCTCTGTCTCCCTGCCTTCTCTCTCTGTCTTTCTCTGTCTCTAAATCTCTCTTTCTCTTTGTCTCTCTCTCCCTTCCTCCCTTTCCCCCTGCCCCCCCATCTCAATATCATATCCCTCTATCTTGGATAGTAAGTGATGTGTTCCCATTCTCAGTTGTATGATAAAGATGCTATTGGATCCTTTGTCCCATCCCACCCCTCTTTTGGCAATAAGGGGGAAAGATGCCTATAGCAGAAAGCCTGTTTTGTCCTTTGTGAACATACAAAATGATATTGCTTGGTTTTCTACGATTCTTTCATAGTAATTTTGAAAGAAAAGAGTTCACCTTTCTTTCGTTGTTCTACAAAATGACAAAAGTAGAAACAACTACATCTATCCCAAAGGCACAACTGTCTATAGTCAAAGAAGCAAATGTCATTCCACAAATCAATTATGTGTTGAGAAAGGACTTAACACACTAGACTATATCTTCAAAAAGGAAAAAAAAAGACTATATGATTTATAGGTCTTTTATTGGAAGAGAAAAGCCCAGATTCATTCTTTTCAGAGACTACAAACCACTTCTTCTAGATAGCTTTAATTGCACAAATATAAAAGTATGTTATTTTACCTTCAAACTATTTCCTTCTTGCCTTCCCCTCCACCCCCCAACCAATGGAAATAGGATAACTCTAACAGTAACTACTCAGACAAAGCAGCAGCCCACTTCTAGCCAAAGTGATATTCACCTCCACCAAAAAAAAAAGTTTTTAACTCAAATAAAATTTCAGGGTAAAAAACTACAAATGGTAGTGCTTGAGAAAAATATATTGACCTGCATTTATTAAATGCCTTATACACCACTAAAATAGTGTTTCTACATATGTCGTAGCCAGTTTATATGCCATAGTTACAGAACAATTTGATAACAACTGCATACTAAAAAACTACTGTAAACTAGTAATTACTAAGAACTGAATTTTAGTTCTGTCTCAGTACGTTATCTACTACAAATAACTTCACATCTGAGGGCCACCATTTCTTCATCTGTATAGTGAGTGTGTGTGTAGATTAGATAAAGTCCTTTATAAATCTAATATTTTGTTTGTACATAATAAATGATTTCAAGATGAAGATAGGAGGCTTTTCCTGGTTCCTCCACTTGCCAATACCTTTACCTTTTCAGATTACTTTTATCTTTTCATATTACCTCCAGATACCTTGTATGCATTTTCTTTGTGTCTAGATCTTTGTCTCCCCGCTAAGAATATATATTTTTTCTTCTACAGCCATATATTTTTTGTTAATTTATTTGTTTACTTTTAGTTTACAAGATTCAGTCCCACAATCCCTTGAATTTCAAATTTTCTCCTCCTCCCTATTTTCCCCCCTCCCATGGTGGCATGCAATCAAATATAGGATCTGCAAATACCTTCACATTAAACATTAGTCATGTTGTAAAGAGGGATTATAACCAATGGAATGAACAATGGGAAAGAGGAAACAAAGCAAAACAAGAAAAAGAAAAAGAACAGGTAGTTTGCTTCAATCTGCATTCAAACTCTGTAGTTCTTTCTCTGCATATGGACATCTCTTTCCATCATGAGTCTTTTGGAGTTGTCTTATAACCTTGCATTTGCTGAGAAGAGCCCAGTCTATCAAAGTTAGTTGTCACACATATATTGTGTCTGTAATTGTCAACAAATTTCTCCTGGTTCTGCTCTCCTCACTCAACTTCTCTTAAGTCTCTCCAGGTTATTATGAAGTCCATCTGTTCCTCATTTCTTACAGCACAATAGTATTCCATTATATTCATATACCACAACTTGTTCAGCCATTCCCCAATTGACAAGCATCCCCTTGATTTCCAATTCTTTGCCACCACAAAAAGAGCTGCTATAAATATTTTTGTGCATATGGGGCCTCTTCCCACTTCTATGATCTTTTTGGGATACAACCCCAGAAGTGATCAAAGGGTATGCACTTATTTATAGCCCTTTGGCCATAGTTCCAGATTGCTCTCCAGAATGGTTGAATCAGTTCACAACTACACTAACAATGCATTAGTGTTCCAATTTTTCCACATCCTCTCCAGCATTTGTCATTTTCCTGTTTTATCACCTTAGACAATCTGACCAGTGAGATGTGGTACCTCAGGGTTGTTTTGATTTGCATTTTTGTAATCAATAGTGATTTAGAGCATTTTTATATGCTTATAGATATCTTTAATTTCTTCCTCTGAAAACTGACTGTTCATATCCTTTGATCATTTATCAATTGGGGAATGACTTGTATTCTTATAGATTTGATTCATTCTCTGCATGTTGTAGAAATGAGGCCTTTATCAGAGACACTGGTTATAAAAATTCTTTCCCAATTTCCCACTTCCCTCTTAATCTTGGTTACATAGGCTTTGTTTGTATAGAAACTTTTCAATTTAATGTAATCAAAATTATTCATTTTGCATTTTACAATACTCTCTAACTCTTATTTGGTCATAAAATCTTCTCTTCTCCATGAATCTGACAGGTAAACTATTTCTTGCTTTCCCAGACTGCATACAGTATCAGCCTTTATACCTAGATCATGCACCCATTTAGACTTGATTTTGGTATATGGTGTTAGATATTAGTCTATGCTCAGTTTCTGCCACACTCTATTCCAGTTTTCCCAGCAGTTTTTGCCAAATATTGAGTTCTTATCCCCAAAACTGGGTTCTTTGGATTTATCAAACGGTAGATTACTATAGTCATTGACTGCTGAGTCTTGTGTACCCAATCTATTCCATTGATCCACTATTCTATTCCTCAGCCAGTACCAATTAGTTTTGATGACTGCTGCTTTATAATACAGATTAAAATCTGGTATGGCTAGGCCACCTTCCTTAGCATTTCTTTTCATTAATTCCCTTGATATTGTCGACCTTTTGTTCTTCCAAACGGATTTTGTTACTATTTTTTCTAGCTCTATAAAGTAATTTTTTGGTAGGTTAATTGGTATGGCACTAAATATGTAATTTAATTTAGGTTAAATTGTCATTTTTATTATATTAGCTTGACCCAGTCATATGAGCAACTGATGTTTCTCCAATTAGTTAGATCTGACTTTGTGTGGAAAGTGTTTTGTAGTTGTGTTTGTATAGGTCCTGGGTTTGTTTTGGCAGGTAGATTCCCTGATATTTTATCATGTCTACAATAACTTTAAATGGGATTTTTCTTTCTATCTCTTGCTATTGGATTTTGTTAGAAATATATAGGAATGCTGAGGATTTATGTGTATTTATTATATATCCTGCAACTTTGCCAAATTTATTTATTATCTCAAGTAGTTTTTTTTACTTGATTCTCTAGGATTCTCTAAGTATATCATCATATCATCTGCAAAGAGTGATAGCTTAGTCTCTTCTTTGCCTAATTTGATTCCTTCAATTTCTTTTTCTTCTCTAATTGTGCCTGCTAACATTTCTAGTACCAAACTGAAGAAGAGGGGTGATAGTGGACATCCTTGTTTCACCCCTGATCTTACTGGAAATGCTTCTAGCTTATCCCCATTACATGTAATACTTGCTGATGG
>JAQQSU010012190.1:0-11982 GCA_028627135.1 Pseudochirops cupreus
GGATTGAATTGAGAACTTGCTAAAGGAACAAGTTACACTGTATTTTGACTTTCTCTGTTCTGTGAATGTTTGCTGAATAAATGGGGTTTACTATGCTGGTAATCTGAACCTTGGAAGTTGCCTTTGCTTGGCATTACATGAATCCTTCAGATCTTTTTTTTCAGAATAACTACTATCTAGCCATATATTTCCTCAGTAACACTAACTCCCTCAAGACCAGTATAATCTAAAAGGAGTAGTTGCTGTATCAGTTATTGGTAGATGTTGTGGACACTCTTTTTTGGGGTGACATCTCATTGGATCACCTGGGTTTTCTTTCAGTTATTGACCAAGAGTATTTGTTTAGTCTGAATTAACTAGTCATCTAAAGATATACTTTGATCATGAATTCTTCCCTTATCCATAGATCTGACAAGTAACTCTTCCCCATGCTCCTCTAATTTACTTATGATATCACCCTTTATGTCTAAATCATGTATCCATTTTGAGCTTTTCTTGCTATGTGGTGTGAGATGGTGGTCTATACCTAGTTTCTGCCAGACTATTTTCCAGTTTTCCCAGCAGTTCTTATCAAATACTGAGCTCTTTCCCCAGTAGCTGGAATCTTCAGGTTTATGAAACATTAGGTTACTGTGCTTATTCACTTCTGCATATTTTATACCCAATCTATTCCATTGACCAACCACTCTATTTCTTAAACAGTATCAAAATGTTCTAGTTTGAGACCTGATACTGATAGACCCCCTTCTTCCCATTTTTAAAATTGATTCCCTTGAGATTCTTGACTTTTTTGCTCCTCCAGACAAATTTTGTTATGATTTTTCTTTTTTTTTAAAAATTATTTATTTATTTTGCTTTTTGGAGGGGGGAAAGGCAGGGCAATTGGGGTGAAGTGACTTGCCCAAGGTCACATGGCTAGTGTTAAGTATCTGAGGTTAGATTTGAACTCAGGTCCTCCTGACTTCAGGGCTGGTGCTCTATTCACTGCACCACCTAGCCTCCTCGTTATGATACTTTCTAATTCTATAAAGTAATTCTTTGATAGTCTTGATTAAAATGGCATTTAATAAATAAATTAATTTAGGTAGAATTGCAAAGACCTACTTTGAAAGATATGTGGTCTTCGTCAAGGTGGGTTATCCCTGGAATAAAGATCAGTATTTCTCTACCTCTATAGACTCATGAGTTGCAATAGCCAAAAAGAACTCCATCATCTGCTGTCCAACCTTTTCATAATGGAGATCACCATAGGTAGGCTAATCTTTGGAAGATAGCCATACTGCTCTTTTCTCTAACCATATATAAAGCCTTTCCTGTCTAGTAGGACCTCACAGAGGTTGTGTTTTCTTGCCATAGTCTTTGAGAAAACAGTTCTCATGACTTGAACTCCAGGGCAAATATCTAAAGAAATAGAGGGGTAAAATCAGGATCTCTTTCTATCAGGTTTCCCCAAACATGACATAAAAGATGAGTCTCTGCCTTGGGGACTAATAGTCTGACTCATAATAAGGAAATGAAAAGTACAGAAGATGTATAGGAAACCCTCTCCCCAACCCCCTCCAAATCTACAGCTCCCATATCTTAAATGACTTTTGGGAGTTCTAGGCTGACTGATCATAAAGTTAGAATGGGAAAAAATTAAGACAATAATAAATCCTCTAGGAGATCTCCCTATAAATCTGGGAAGAGTGGTCTTTTCGGTGACATATGGTGTAACCTTCAACTGCTAATAGTTTAAAAAGTGTTTGCATCTGACCATTCAGAGTTCCTAAGTGGTTTCCATTTAAACACTGTCATTTATCTTGTGATATTTACTTAATTGTGGTAAGTTGTGATTCTTTTTTCTTTAGTGAGACTGATAAAATAAACTCACTGTAGTAAAATGAATGCCAACTTTTTAATGAGCTTCACATATAAAAGAGTGGGAAAGACATGCAAGACAATTAATAGGCATGTGAGTTTTGTGTTTCTGAGTTTCCCCATGGGATAGCAGCACATTTCTAAACACATGCATATGTACTATCTTCTTAGAGCCATGTAAATGGCAGATATCCAAATCCTAGCCCTACCCTGGATAAGATTGGGAAGCAGGGAGAATTTGCATTAGTATAACACTCCTCTTGTGCAGACCACCTCCTGGCCAGGGCTTTTCCTCTCCTTCCAAACTTCTCAGGTGCCTAATACCTTCATTCTTTCTTCCTGAGTTTCAGGGTCTCCCCTCTATTCTTCCTCATGTAGGCTTGCCCTTTCTCTGTAGTCCCAAGAGGTGTACTTTCCTCTCTTCCTTCCCTCAAATCTAAATGTGTTTGTCTTATATCTTATTTCCTTGGGGATCTATAGAACTGAAAGTGTTTGCTAGTGGGTATTATTGGATTAAGATGATACATTTTTCAGGCACATTTATATTTTGAAAGGGAGCCCTTAAAGACAATACCTTAACCCAAAGGAGGGGCTTTAAATCAGACATGGTGGCAGGTCTATAGGGGAGATACTTTTAGATAGGAAGACATTTCATCACCCTGTAATCATACTAAGCCTGTGGCTGTCTGTCCTGTCTATTTGGATATTTTTAGATTCTACCCTGTCTAGATATTCTTATAATTGACATATAATATGTTTTTGACATTCTCTACCACATTATTATTTGAGATTTTTATGTGTTTCCATTCAGAACCTTTTGATTTTCTCCAGGCATTATGTCTTACAGTTCAGGTAGTTGCCACAGGATGAGAGGCGGTACCCGACTATAGTCACATGATCCCAATGTCTCAATTTCCCTTCGCCATGAATAACTGAGTCAAAAGTATCAAGTATACATCTTTTTATGTAACTATGATTTTCCTTTTAAAATACACTATGTTTTATGCTTAGGTGTTATCTTTGTTATCTATAGTGCATAGTATAGTAAGCTTTGCTTTCTTTGGTCAAGCAAGTGAATCTAATCCTTCCACTAGACAGCTTTCCACGTACTTGAAAACAGGCATCTCATCCTCCCTTAACTCTTTTTTTTCTCCAAACTAAACACCCTGAGTTTCTTAAACTGATCTTCATATAACATGGTATTCACTTTCACTGTCTTGGTTGCCTTCCTCTGAATACTCTCCAGCTAATCAATGCTCTTCTTGAAATGTGGCTCTGAACTGCAAAATTATCAAAGGGGAAAAGTACCCATATATAAACATATTTATAGAAGTTCTTTTTTTTTTAAGTGTCAAAGAACTAATGGGGTTGCTAATCAATTGGGGAAAGGCTAATGAATTATAAGCATATAGTGGAATACTATGTTATTGTAAGAAAAGATAGTGCTTTCTGAGAAACTTGGGAAGACTTGAATGAACTGATGCAGAATGAAGTGAGCAGAACCAGAACAATTTATGCTATAACAACAACATTGTAAAAAGGATCAACTTTAGTAGGTTTTTAAACTCTGATCAAAGTATTGACCAATCACAATTCCAAAGGACTGATGTTGAAAAATGCAATTTCTGACATAGAGGTTATGGATTAAATACACAGAGTGTGACTCATATTTTTGGACATGGCCAATGTGGGAATTTGATTTTCTTGATTATGTATGTTGCATAGGTTTTGTTTTGTTTTGATCTTTTCAGTGAGGAGGAGATTGGAGGAGAGAGAAAATACATTCCTGTCAATTGAAAAAATAAAATTTAATAATAAAAAAAGAAATGTGATGCTCAGAACTGAACATAATGCTCCAAATATGGTCTGACTGGGACAGAGTGTAGCAAGATCACAGAATCTCTTGCTTTGGGCACCATGTGCCTCAACACAGGCTGAGGTCAGATTGGCTTTTTAGCTACCTTGTGATACTATTGACTCACATTGATCTTGCAGTTCACTAAGCCCCTCGTATCATTTTTCATTGGAACTGTTGTCCAATCTAATTCATTAAGCATTCATCAAGTACACTCAAGATGGAAAGCCCTGAGGGAAGAAAGAAAATAGTCATTAAAATAGTAATCCTACCTCCCTCAAGTTCTAACCAGGATGGTGAAGGGTCTTTACTTCATGATATATCAGGATCACTTGATAGAGCTGGATATGTTTAGCCTGGGGAAAAGAAGGCTCAAGGTAGACATGAGAGCTATCTTCAGGAAGCTAGGCAGCATAGTGGATACAGTGCTAAGTCTGGACTCAGGATGACTTGGGTTCAAATGTGACCTCAGACACTTATTAGCTATGTGACCTTGGGCAAGTCACTTAACCTCTCTTTGCCTCAATTTCCTCAAAAGGAAAATGGGGATGTTAAGAACACCTACCCTGAAGAATTGTTTTGTGGATCAAATGGAAATAATATCTGCAAAGTGCTTAGCGCTGTGATAGGTGCATAGCAGGAGCTATGTAAATACTTACTCCCTTCAAGTATTTGAAGGACTCTTATGAGGAAGAAAGATTGTTCTGTTTGGCCCCAGAGGGCATAGTGGGTGTCATTGGGTGGGAGTGGCAGGAAGGCAAATTTTGACTTGATATCAGGAAACACTTGATTAGAGCTATGTAAAGTGGCATGGACTGACTGCCTTGAGGGGTGGAATACTCCTTCTTCTTGGAGGGTTTCTAGTAGGTGTCACATGGCTATATATGGTTGCTGAGCTGCCTGCCAACTCTCAAATTCTGTGCTTCTGATCTCATATTTATGGACTTGATTTTTTGGTAGGACAACTTTTATCTCCTTTAAATTTCATCTCCTTAGATGCAGGCTGCTATTCTAGCCTCTTAAGCTATCCCTATATTAGAAAAAAAGAAAGAAAAAGAAAATTAGGCCATGTAGGAACAACTGTCTTGATGTAAATGTTCTATACATTCTTTTAACTCTATTGTTCTGAGTACAAAGCTATTAAGGATGATGACAATGATAGTTAATATTTTACAAATTACCAAGCACTTTCTTTACATTACCCTCATGAGCTTAATTACTCCCACTTTACAGAGGAGAATATTGGGTCTTAGACTAAGTGATCTGCCCAGTATCACATAGCCAGTTAGTAATAGATTTAGGCCTAAGATACAGGACTCCTGCTAGCCAGTAAAATTCTCTTTTTATTCTTTGATGCTACCTTTCATTTATTCTCCCTCCTAAAGTCATCCCCCTGCCCCAACTCAACACACATAGTACACTGGCGCTTAAGTGCTCACTCACCTTCTCATCCTCAAAAGTGTGTTTATTCAGTTCACTCAATGGACAAACACACAAGTACACAAACAAACTCTTAGCTAAGTGTTGATTCTGTCAGGCCATATCTCTACGTGGCGATCAAGCTAGGTTGTAGAATGGCCAATTCTCTCATTCTCTCTGACTGCCCAGTGGATAGTGATACCAATCCCCACAGCTGAATTGATCATGTTGCAATGCACAGGGATCATTAAGAGAGATGAAATGAATGGATAGCTGTGCTGTGGTCCAGTCCTTTTGCATGCAGGGACATGGCTGGAGATGTGAGAGTCCATCTTGGTAGAATAAAAGGTATCACATTACCCGCCTTTTCCGCAGTTGGCCAGAGGGAAGGCAGGGGGGTGGTCATGCACCAGCTCACAAACTTCTTCTACAAAATAGTTATTAAGTGAGACCACATGCAAATTCCAGCTGTGAGCATGTGGCCAGTCCTTCATCAGTTTGTATATATTGGATTTTCACATGGATCTCTGCTCCCTGTAGTCCTTCTCACTAACGCTTCCCAAACCGGCTGCAAGGCAGATGGGGGACATTGAAATGTGTTCTGTAGTCTGCACCCTGACCCCCATTAATGTCCCACAAAAAACTGGAGAGCACCTGGCCACTCAAGAGACAGAACTGAGATTTAGAAAACCAAGCTCCTCTCAGGCAAACATAAATTTCCACTGGTTAGTCGATAACCCCAAATTATCTGGAACCTAAAAATCTGCAGGCCAATTCAGTTTAAACCCTTGGAAATGATAAAAGTATTTAACAATAAAAGCTTCAGGGATAATGGATCCCGATGGAAACATGGAGAATGGAGCTTTAGTTCAAGTAAAAAATCCATTTATTAAGTGGGTACTAAGAGCATGGTTTGGGGCTGACACTATGTACTAGGAGGCACTGTGCTGGGGGCTAGGTTTCTGTTATCAGTTTCTTTTTTTATCGAACCATTTATCCACCCAAGCATCAGGAGCAAAGGTAAAGCAAGAGTGGAGGAGAGAGAAAGAAAATTCGAAGAAGAAGAAGAGGTTCAGTAACCTTTCTTATAGAGAATCTTTATCCAAGAACCAGGAACTCCTTTTTTCCTTGCATTCAGAGTACTTTTCAAAATGCTCTTACATTTAACTTATTTTATCCTTTAAACAACCCATGTGGTAAATAGTAGGTAGAAGCTTCATTGCCAACCCAAAGACCTGAATTAGGTACCTGACTTTGATACTTCCTAGCTATACAGCCTTGGGCAAGTACTTTAACCTCTTTGAACTTGTTACTTTTCTGTGAAATTGGAATGATGCCTGCTCTCAGAGGGTGGCAACTGCTCTGGTAGCCCAGGGGTTAAATGACTGGCTAATGGTTAGACTTGCAAGGCAGACTAGAGGAAACATGGACTTAGGTCCAAAGACACAAGAATTTGACAATGTACTCGGTGTTTTAGGGAAAACTGTGAGAACTCTTCTTCTATTCCCTCCCAAGAGAAGTAATGTGGTACAGTAACAAGAGGCTCAGGCCCTGAAATCAAGGGGCTTGAGTTCAAATCCTGATTTTGATGCTAACTGCCACTGCAATCTTGGATCAATAATTACCTCCTGAAGTCTCTGCCTCATCACTACAAGACAAAAAACTGAATTATGATGGCCTTGGAAGTCCCTCTCTATGTGGTTTGTATGACATGCTAGGGTGTTAGAACTCATCGTGTCCCCTAAGTCCGCACTTTTGTATTTTCTTTGCTACGACTAAAGGAAAAGTCAGCATTAATGGAAGGGGAAAGACGTAGCAAGAAAGAAAAACATTTAAATATCAGAATTTTCCCTCCTCCTTGAATGACTGCCCTTGGCTTTCTTCTGTCTAATCCTTGATCTCAAACTATTTGCCTGTTTTCCAGTTTAGAAATAAACCTGACTCCACACTAGAATGCCTGCCACATCCCATTCTCTGATGCACAGCAGATCCCTGATGGGGTCTGGGATGATGAGATGTGAGGGAAGGAGGGGAATGACTGTAGCTAGACAACTCGGAGCCCAGGCTTCTGCCCCTCGAGCCTTACTCTGTTCCAACAAAGGAAGGGCCCATTAAGAATTAATCATCCCCAACCCTGGGACTGAGAGTTTTAAAATAAGAAGGAGGGAGTGAAATGTTGCAAGAACTCCCTTTATAAACTTTCTGGGACTTGCCGTGAGAGGAAAAGCAGGCAGGGGTGGTGAGGAAGTGAGACCAGGAGGAAGAATCCTCCTCTCACCTGCCAGAAGCCCTTGGCAGGGGTAGGCCATCTCCAGGGGGACGGGAAGAGACGCGAACATGTTGTTATTGCTACAGTGTTCTGAGACACACTGCATGGTTTCCAACGCTCACTTAATCCAATCCCTGGTGTTAAACAAAAGAATGAAAAAAGGATTACTGTTGTATGGAGTGATATATTATAAAGGCAAGCTTTTATGTTCTCTCTTCCCCCGGAAAAGAGGCATAGATCTGTCTATCTAACTTTGCCCTTAAGCTATTTGCAGAGTTTGGAAACAGATGGAATGAGTAAATAACGGTGAAAGCCAGGAGGTAGGAGGTATGGTTGTGGGTAAGGGGGAGTTAAAAGATGATTCCTCTCACACTATCCCTGCCTAATACAGCTCTGGTCTGGTGCTCTAGCCAGAAGCATCAAGTCCTGACATCTCTGAAAAGTTGCAGGAACGAAGACTAGTAGAGTTGTTGGACATCAGCTACAAAGATATGGAGAGAATGAGCGTTTCTAGCTACCTTTTATTTTTCATTGAAGTCTTTGACATTTGTAAACCCCAAAGTGATGAGTAACTATAATATTGTTGAACAAAATGGAGACAGAAAGTCACGTTTGTACTTTGAGGTTGATATGTTTATTGATATGGCACTTTACAGTTTGCAAAGCACTTTTGTGTACATTGGCTCCTTTGATCCTCCTCCTGTACTGTAAGTAGGGTGGAGGCTATTATTCTGGTTTTATGGATAAAGAAATTGATGTCATAGAGGTTAGAAGCCTTGCTCCAGCTCCCACAACCAATAAATGGTACAATAGGGCCTAAAACTTGGGTGTTCTGATTCTAAATCCAGTGCAATACTATCTATGCAGAGCTATAACTAGCCATTTAGGAACCTGGCACAAACTGTAAGAAATATAGCTGGATAAAGCACAATGAAATGAGCCATCAAATCAAATATGTAATTCTTGGGTTGAAAATAATAAAAGAAATAATTTAGAAATCCAGTTGAGTGGGAGTGGGATAGGGGAGAAGGAATATTTACCGTAATGGATCACAGATGGGTATTTTATTAACAAGGTGCCTGACAGAGTAATTTCCTATTTTTGCTCAATATTCTTGCTTAAGTATGTGTCAAGCTCCTAGTCAGTAACTAAGAATTTCTATGATGCTGAAAGAATGTATGCTTTCAGTGTCCATATCCCCTAAATTCCAGTGTCCCTGGGGCAAAGTACCAGTCACCTTTCCCTAGTTATGGCTTTCTATCTATGCCATAGTCTTTGGGTCTGTCTCTTTTCAGACTGCCTGTATGTTGGAAACCATATGAAGGTAACAGATGTTGGACTTTAATTCCTCCTCTTTTCATGTACGTATTTATTTCAATACTTTACTTGGTATATATTTAACCATTTTAGCTGAATGTTGCCTGTCATGATTGTCAGCTTCCTATGTAATATATCTTTCCTGTGTTTTATTCTCCTACCATATAGGGCCTTAATGGGAACCAGAAACCTTGCTAGTTGTCAAGTCCAAATATTGAATAAATGAATGAAAGAATTTCAAGATTATGGAGGAAAGCTCATAAGGTTATTAGTCCTGGTATCTTGTCAGTGAGCTGGCCAAGGTGGTGAGCTCTACAAAGAATGCATTCCCAAAGAGTGATACAGGAAGCATAGCTATCTACTAGAAGGCTACATTCTCAACAAACAGTTATGAAGTGCCTCATTGAAAAATGGCATTGTTCTTCCCTGCAATCAGTTTACAGCCTAGGAGGCTGAGATGTGTATATATCTATAACCATAATACAAGCTAAAATAATGATAATAGCCATTTACATAGTGTTTTAAAGTTTGCAAAAACACATAATACATTTTCTTATTTTATTCTCAAAACTATCCCATGGGGCTGGTATTATAGATATTATTGTCTCTGTTTTCTAGATGAGGAAACCAAAACCAAGAGGAAGGTTGATTTGCCCATGGTCACAAAGCTAGTGAGTATTGGAGGTAGAATTTGAAGTCAGGTCTTTCTGCCTCCAAGTTTAGCATTCTAATCTTTATACTTTGCTTCTGCTCTCAACTGATTAAGGATAAATTCAAACAGAGTGGTCTGAGGGGGTTCAAGAAGGAGATATCAGCAAGGTTGGAGTAATGATATAAGGACTGGATTTTGAATTATATACCCGGCTTTGCAGAGTAAGTAGCACTGCCACTTGCTATGTGTGAGACCAGGGGCAAATTCCATCATCTCTCTGGGCCTCATTTTTCTCATCCATAAAATGAGGGGCTTGGACTGGATAATAACAGTAATAGCTGTCATTTATATAACACTTCAAAGTTTGCAAAGTGCTTACAAGCTAGAGTAGGAAAGAGAGAGATGGAAATACTCAGAGGCACAGAGGTAGCTAGAGAGGTTTGTTGTTCAGCTGTTTTCGGTTGTGTCTGACTCTTTGTGGCCCCATTTGAGATTTTCTTGGCAAACATACTGGAATGGTTTGCCATTTCCTTCTCTAGATCATTTACAGAGGAAGAAATGGAAGTAAAGAGGATTAAGTGACTTGCCCAGGGTCATGCAGCTAGTAAGTTTCTGAGGCTAAATTTGAACTCAGGAAGAGGAGTCCTCTTGACTTCAGGCCTGATACTCTATCCACTGTGCCACAGATATACAATCTCAGTTGATCTATAAGTTCCCCTTTGGCTCTAAATTTGATGAGACTAAGGTATTATCCTCATATAAAGACAGTACATATCAGGCTATTGAGCAGATCTCCATTTATATATAAGTACACACACACATAATTTATTTAAGTGTTAAGGCATTAGGACTAAGAGCAAATTAAAATTCCCAAGTATTTTTAGTATATTTTTGTATTAGGTTCAAACCTTAATTAGTAGCTACCAAAAATTAACTTAATTTGTTCAACTTCCTCTAATTTTATTCAAACCCAACATTCATGTGAAATCCATGCTCAATATATGAGTCAACTGATTGACTCATAATCTAGGGTAGTAGAAAAAGATGGAGATGGAAATACTCAGAGGCACAGAGGTAGCTAGAGATGTTGTTTGTTGTTCAGTCATTTTCAGTAGTGTCTGACTCTTTGTGACCCCATTTGGGGTTTTCGTGGATACTAGAACAGTTTGCCATTTCCTTCTCCAGTTCATTTTATAGATGAGGAAACTGAGACAAAGAAGGTTAAGTGAGTTCCCCAGGGTGACACAGCTACTAAGGTTCTGAGGTTAGATTTGAACTCAAGAAGATGAATCTTCCAGGTCTGGCACTCTTATCTACTGTGCCAGAGATACTCATATATCTATGAGACAGATATACAGAATCAAAAAGACCCTCTGGTGTCATATTTGGCCCCATAAGAGGTTTTCATAGCTCAAGTCTTGGCTGAATTAATTATGTCTCAAACTGAGAAAAGTAGCTTGCATTACAATGGAATGATGTAGAAAGTAAGGGCTGAAGGGGAGCTTGAGGTCAGGAAAAATCTTTAGAGAGTGAATAAGGAAGGGATAAGGATTACAGACTGACCTTAAAGAAGGAAGGCTTCTGAAGCCAGCATTTGAAACACCTAAGTAAAGATATGGCATATGAGATAACAAGTGAGAGGAAGGAACTTTCATTGGCATCTAGACCTTCAAGGTTGGCTCAAAGCTTGGTATCAGGAAACAATTAACACCTCCAGTTAGGATTTGAATTAACCTCCATATTCATTATGTTTGTGCACAATACAATCTTTCTTATCTTGCTTTATTGGTTGGTTCCCCTGCAGCCACCAGTAGGACTATTCTAACTGAGAGTGACATTTGGGACAGGGATTTTATACAAATAGCTTGTCAAAAAGCATTTATTCAGTGACTTCTCTGTGCAAGGTAGTAGTCTTTTTGTACACTTCTCTGCATGGAGTTATGGGCAATCAATCCCATAAAAAAAATGTGTTTCTTGATAGGCCTATGGTCTCAGATGCCCCAAGGAACTTTTAACAATCTCATCCTTTGGCCTGTGATAGACAGGTAATGGAGGAGAGAATTCCTCACGGAATAACTGGCAACAAAAGTGACAGAGTAGCTGTGAGGATGTCTGACTTCAACATTGCTTCACAAAGTTGACTTGCAAGTAGGTGTTTAGCAAGTACTTGTTGAATTGAACTGATGCAATACTTTAAGATGCCATTTTAAATAGATGATTGTGTGTGTGTGTGTGTGTGTGTGTGTGTGTGTGTGTGTGTGTGTGTGTGTGTGTAAGTTAAAGCTAATGAAGGAATTCAAGGCAAAGTACTTTTGGAGTATTGCAACTGAAGTTACTCAGTAAGGGGTATTTGCTGCTTTCTAGACATTGAAGGCTACTTCTTATTTGTGAAACCAAATCAGATTTAGTTATTCCCTTTTGGAACTTGGAAAAAGATAGCATGGTGTCCTGAGTGATAGCTTCTGCAAAGCTGCTGTAGTCACAGAGGCAGGACAGTTGAGATATAAAATAAGGAAAGCAGCAGCTACAAATAAGAGGGAGGGAGAGAAAGAGAAAGAGAGAGAGACAGAGAGAGAGAGAGAGAGAGAGACAGAGAGAGAGAGAGAGAGA